>MJUT01032711.1:86121-131802 GCA_002080005.1 Gigantidas platifrons
TCGTATGCATTAGGCGTATAAATCGTACTACTTTTCACATGTCAGTTACTTGAAAGTTTGATAAAGTTATATTTTAAGCAATTTTCTATATTTCAATTATTTTCATGGATAAAAGTTAAAGTTTTAATTAGTTTTGCATGATTAAAGATTTTACTTAGTAAGTCTTCCATATTGGATTTTCGTGGATTATATTTTTGTGCGGCTTATATATAATTAACTTCCGGCAAACAATTTAAGAAGAATTTCTCCTATCTACATACGAGGTTATTTGCAGGGTAGAGAGAATGGCCGAGTAGTTACGATTGTATTAATTAAAATTTTAAGCATTTTTTTAAATAATTTTTCTTTGGATAAGGCAGACAAAGCATACATATCTATGATCATAATTAAATAGATGTATAATAAAGTGATAACTAATTATAAAGATTGAAGCATGCCAAAAATTAATACCGAACTCGTATCAACCAATGAAACAGCTATTTACATTTCCACACGTGGAAACGAAGGCCGGCTACAAATTCCACGTTGTAAATTTGTTTTCCTTGCAAGTATTTCAATTGGGATGTCATTTGCCTGAAGCTTGTGAAGGCAAAAATAGTGTATGACAATGTTTAGTGACAATGTTATAAGTTTGCCAAGGTTCGTTACATTTCAATAAATTAATTTAGACTTGCACAAGTTGCAGTCACGTGTTTATAAAGGGACCCCCCTTTTTATAGAGATGTGTATAAACGTGTACATTATATATATATCTACTGAATTACTGTATTACTAACTAACTGATAGCGATTTCCCAGCCATATCTTTAGAATGTTCGTATCAGGATGAGGATGTGAATACTGTTTAAAAGTTGTAAAGCTGTGATTAGCACTACTGATTGCACCGGTAATATGTAAATCCAACTACCATACGGTCGCACCAACCTCCTGATGATTTAATACTTGTCACAAAAGCATTGTAAGTAGACCTATTACTTGATATGGTAGGTATTAGGTTTGTAACAATGCAAAATTAAAATGGAACATGATATTGTAAACAATATATTTATTACTATTATAAATATACCTAAATATTGTGTTCTGATAACCTATTTCATTTGAATTTGAACCGCGATCGGTGGTGTAATGGTTTGCATACTCGCCTCGATTGTGGTAGATCGTTTGTTTAAGCCCTAATCGGGTCAAACCAAAGACAAACAAATTGGTATTTGTTGCTTCTTCTCAAAGCATGCGGCATTAAGGAGAAAGAGCAATCACTTGGAATCAGGATAATGTGTTCGAATGGGGTGACATGTCTAACCGCAGACTGTTGTTTCAATGAGCTACTGCTAGCACTAAAAATTTGTCTTAAGCATATTGATCTAGTACAAAGTGGACCTCATGATATAGCTGAAAAATTGCTGAGTTGACGTTAAATAACAGTCACTCACTTGTTTGTACTTGTAAAGTGTCTCAAATTGTATAATTGGCTGTACAAGTCCTAAACTCCTGGTACAGAAAAAATGTACCAGAAAGAATAAGATTAGATTAGTAGATTATGCCTACAAAACACAAAACAAAACAAAATTTGGTTCGTTCCTTCATCAAAGATAGATGTGAAATACACCAGAATAATGCAAGAAAACTAATGGTACGTAGAAATCAATGATTTGAACCAGAAAAAAACATGTGAAACGTTTTATATTGTCTTGGCATTTTTGAATCAGAAAAAAACATGTAAACAAAATTTGTGTAAGGTCTTGTAAGCTTTTACTTTATTTAATCATCAGAACTTAACTTGATACAAGTGGAAACAACTGTGTTAGCTGTTTTGTCCTTTGGGTTACCATTTCAAAAGTTTACATGTAGAAGTAGCTCATGTTAATTAGAGGGTTATGGTGTTTAACACCATTTTCAACAATATTTTTGTTATACAATGTATCATGGTGGTTAGTTTTATTGGTGGAGGACAGCAGATAAAACCATATACCTGCCACAAGTCAATGACAAACTTTATTATATAATGTTGTACATTTTTTGTATCTACATGTAGTACACTTCAGCACGAGTGGGATTCAAACTCTCAACATTAGTGATGATAGGCACTGATTGCATAGGTAGTTATCAATCCAAATACCATACGATCACAACTACAACGGCCTCTATGATAATTACAAATTCCTGTATACAGTCGAATTTCAATAGCTCGAACACCGCCGATATCTCGAACTGCATTAAAAGTCCGGTCATTTTTTACTATATATCTATATTAAATAAACTTCGGTTTCTCGAAATGTCGAACTAATATTTTGGTCCCCAAAACAGTAACAATAAGGAAATTACCAACGAAAACTCGAACTGCAATTTTAATGAGCGTCCATGTCAAATATTTACCTGAGAACAGCAGATGTGATTTACACAAGGTGACAAGCTGTATTGATCAGTGTTGATTGATGACAGGTAGGTAATTAAAGGTGCATGTCATGATAGGTGTAAATCTCTTAACTGAGTTGTAATTAAAATGTCATCTTAATCTTTAAAGAAAGTTAATCAATTGACAGTCGGCGATCTTTAAAAAGATTAATTAACGCACAAAGGTAAACAAATTAATTTAGTGATGATCTTTTCGGCATATTTAAAAAGTTTTATTAAAATTGAAAACTCGTTAAGTGATAATGCTTCAACAATTTACAAAATTTTACCAAGCTATCGAAAAGCTGGTAAGGCCAAAAAAAAAATATGTGCGTTTCCGATTGCATGGTCTTCAAAATTAGGGTCGGTAGGTCGGGATTTTAATTTTTTTTTATTTTTAAACCTACAAGTATGCTCCTTCCTCTAAAATCACATAAACTTGTTTGTTTCTTTCTTACTATAGCTTATTATACCCCCCGCAAACAAAGTTTGGGGGGGGGTATACAGTGTGGGAAACCATTTTTTTCAAACACTCGCCAAAATGGCGAGTGGATTGAAACAAGTACTCGCCAAAATGAAATAGAGCTCGCCATGTTTGGAGAGTGACATTTTTTTTTAAACTCGCCAACAAATACCAAATAAACAATACAGTAATGTTCAACAATTTATTTTACAAATTTTGACAAGTCATTAACTTGGTCAAAAAGGATCAACACTCTCTTAAGAGCTGTGTTGATCTCTTATTCCTCAATTCCGTTGTCTTCGTCTTCATCAAGTACGGAAGCACAGACTTAAGTTTTGATACGCGGTATAAAACATGTATGTCAAATCTGGTTCCGACACATATTTAACTTTTTGTTTTCGCGTAGGTTTTCGCTACGAATTCGTTTTAAATATTTCAAAACCAAATTATTGTATTTGCATTAATTTTAAAAGTCATCACATCTTTTCTTTTATGAAACAATATTTCATTTAATCGTGAAATCGACCTTGGCAAAATTATGCGGGTCGGGATTGTATACTTAATTTTTCTGTAGAGAAAGTGTCATGATCTCCAACGTTGGAGGTAAAGATAGATACGATACATGACGGAATGTTTTCTCATCGAGCAATGATTAATAAAATGTTGGATGAATGACACAGTTAACATATATTTTAACTGTTTGGGAGCTATGGTATTTTAAAGCTGTAAACCAGTTATAGTGGCGAGCGTTTTCAAGTTCCTACTCGCCTTACAACTGTTACTCGCCAGACCGGCGAGTATAAAGTGGATTGTACTCGCCACCCGACATTTCCACTCGCCTTTGGCGAGTTGGCGAGCGGTCGTTTCCCACACTGGGTATATAGGAATCGCCCTGTCCGTCCGTCCGTGTACCTTGTACTTGCAACTCCTCCTAAACGGCTTGTTGGATTTTTGTGAAACTTTACCCAGTTTTAGTACACTACCTGCAGATGTGCATGAAGAAATATGGTCGCTGTCCAAAATTTGGAAGGGGAGATAATTCAACTTATACTTTCATGAAAAGGGGGGAGGGGACATGTACCTTGTAAGTGCAACTCCTCCTAAATGGTTTATTGGATTTTTGTGAAACTTTCCACAGTTGTAGTACACTACCTGCAGATGTGCATGAAGGAATACCGTTGCTGTCTAAAATTTAGAAGGGGAGATAATTTGACTTGTACTTTCACGAAAAGGGGGGGAGGACATGTACTTTGTAAGCGCAACTCCTACTACATGGTAATTGAATTTTTATGAAACTTTACACAGTTGTAGTACACTACCTGCAGATGTGCACGAAGGAATACCGTTGCTGTCTAAAATTTAGAAGGGGAGATAATTCAACTTATACTTCCACGAAAAGGGGGCGACATGTACCTTGTAAGTGCAACTCCTACTAAACTGCTTATTGAATTTTTATGAAACTTTACACAGTTGTAGTACACTATCTGCAGATGTGCATGAAGGAATACCGTTGCTGTCTAAAATTTAGAAGGGAGATAATTCAACTTATACTTACACGAAAAGGGGGGGATTGTGTACCTTGTAAGCGCAACTCCTCCTAAACAGGTTATTGGATTTTTGTGAAACATTTCACAGTTGTAGTACACTACCTGCAGATGTGCATGAAGAAATATGGTTGCTGTCCAAAATGTAAAAGGGGAGATAATTCAACTTATACTTTCACGAAAAGGGGGAGGGGCATGTACCTTGTAAGCGCAACTCCTACTAAGCTGCAAGTGGGGGGTATCACTCAGTGAGGTCGTTCACAGTTCTAGTTAATTATTTGACATGCATGGATCATTAATACTGGTTCCAAACATCGATCAAATCATGAATGTACAAGGAAATGAAGAAAATTCAAACAGGAAACCGCGTCTATTGTTGAAGTCGGAAACTGACGAATTTCCGGATTTTGCCGATCTATTTTTTTTTTTGGCCTAAGGGGAAAGGTCAAATCCAGTCATTGTGTACATCGATTGCTTTCAACTGCCAGGTTAAAAATAAACACAAAAACAAAACATATTTATTACTAAGATAGGTACAATGTACAAATAATGAATAAACAACAAAACACATGAATCAAGATCTACATATGTTAAAGGTGACAGTTACATGTATAAGTCCAAATGAAAGCATGTTAGCGGTTACACAACTGCAGAAATTTCATTATAACATATTGCGCACTTCCGGTTTAGACCGGAAAATTTTCCGAACTTCGATTGCTCAAACTGCCAATAACTCCAACTATTTTCGTTGGTCCCTTCGAGTTCGAGTCATCGAAGTTTGACTGTATATCCTTTATAATTTTGTATTGTATTATTTCTATTTGATAGTTCCTTGTGTTTGGACAACATTCTCCTTCAAGATGTGTCCCCAGAATCTTGGAAATATTCTCCAGAAAGACTTTCGAACAATACAGAATTCCATATACTAGAAGACTCTGGAAGTGACAGGTTATTAATATATAAAAATATGTCTGTGTTTATTTACTGAAAAGTGTGTGAATAAAACTATGAAAGTACATGTAAAATGTGAGAAATGAAATTTGTTCTTCATTAACTTGCTTTTCTTGTATAATTAAGATTTAAGACTGAAAATATTGTGTGATTTTGTATACTTGGATGCAAAGGCAAATCATACTCTGCATGCATGTAACAATTGTGTCCCAAGCCAGGGTGTAAAATTAAGCACTACAATTTAAAATTGTGACAAAGTTTGTTACCTGGAAAGATCATTGACATTTTATGCATGGTGCAATCTGATTAAAATAATTTTCTTCTATGTTCTCTTTCATCCAAATCTTTATTAAATATTCAATTAGTCTTGTAATTTCATACCTTATCTTAAAAGTATCTGTAGATCACACTTGATGTAATACCTAATACCTATGACCAGTAAAAATCATGTATCATGTAATTGTTGAATCACCATTTTCACCTGTGTTTTGTAAAACATCAGTGTTATAACCTGTGAAATCAGTGCCTATCACCACTAAAGTTGTGAGTTTGAATCTCGCTCATGGCGGGTGTACTCAATACAACATTATGTGATAAAGTTTTTCAGTAACTTGCAGCAGGTCAGTGGTTTTCTACAGGTACTGCAGTTTACTCCACCAATAAAACTGATATACCTAAAATATTGTTGAAAGTGGCGTTAAACACCATAACCCTAACCCACAGACGCACACATACGAAAAGACCATGTAATATGTTCTTACAAGCCAAATATTTTTGGTATCCCTTTTAATAAGTTGTACATTCAATAAATATTTTCCTTTTAGAGCGAAAAACTTCCATGACAATTATGCAGTATGTAACCTGTCAACAGGAACCAGTGTGGCCAGCTCTGATTGTAGTGATGACCTTTACCTGGACCTGGACGGAGACCCAGATACTGACCTATTTGGTGACCTTGCATCATCAGTTTTGAATCTATTACAAGACATAAAAGAATCAGGTAAATTATGATTATAGCAAATAATGACATCCACAGCCATTAAACTTTAATATACAATAATTCTTTGCAATGGGAAGTCCACACATTCAGTCAAATGTGTTTACTGCCAAAGGACTTTTAATTTTTTTACATGACCAAAACATATAACATGTATTAAGTTGCACATCTGGTTTGCTCCTTTACTGATTACCATGGTAACATGAGCAGTGTAAAGTGTGCCACAGTAAACAAACCATGTGATAACTACCTGTGTATACTATCTGTTATGCCTTGGTTTTAACATGTGGTTACAACCTTCATTTATATTCGATTTTGCCTGTTCACCTAAAATATTTGTAATTTTACACATGCACAAACAACCATAAAATAATAAATTTAGTACATACCAACAGACTTTCCTACCCTTGCGATTTTGACGTAAGGCTCACGATTTTTTGGGCTATCTTACAATTGTTGTCAATTTCCTTACGATTCGGCAAATTTGCTGTATTTCCGGGAATTTTTCGGTTACGGTCCGTCATTTCATTGCGGTTCCGTATATTATAGATGATATCGGCATTTCCGGTGATTAAAAAAACTATGTCAAAACGAACTTTGTCTGTCAAAATTTTGATAATAAACCCAAAATTGATTTAAAATGTTAACATTATGTGGTTATATCATGTGCCATTCACAATATGTGTAGTTTCTGTGCTTAAAATTGCATTTTGTAACTAAAAAAAGAGCCTTACTATTTTTTTTCAAGCACCTTACTATTTTTAATAAAAAGGAGTAGGCAAGTCTGTACCAAACAACCTTGCCTATAAGTAGAGAGGTAAGAAGAGTGTACAGTTTTGCTAAAAAAAAAATAAATTTGAATTCTTAACAATTTACAGTAATTTTCCAAGTTTATAGGTTTATTTCATATAGCAACAGCAAACTCATTGGATATCTACATTTTGTACTTGAACTTCTGCCAGTCAATATCTGTCTCAAATATTGGTCCCATAGACACTGACATTTTAGAAATAAAATCTCAGGATCTTTTGTAAACTCTGCAACCACATGCATGAACAAATTCTTTTGCAGGTCAATTTCTGCAGCTTTCACGTGGCCTTTTACGGTACTATTCAAGCACTGCAAATTCCTATTTAAAGAATTCTTTATGTGCAGTTTCATTGAGTTTCAACCAAATTTTGCAATTCTTCGTCAATTTTTGTGTTCTACAACATTCTCTTAGAGTCCTGTGTAATCTACATACCAGGATAGATTTGGTAGTGATTTTTTCTAACCCTGAGACTTGATCATATTTATGTTAAATCCCTTCCAAATAAACATTAATGCACAAACTTCCAACTTTTAGCCAAGTATATACTGTATATGCGAATGCACATTTGTGAGTTATTGTTATTAATTTGTGTCTGATGTCTTCTGTGATGCTTTGAGTCTGTCGTCTTCCTATATACTTTTCACATTTCAATCTTTACCACATGCAACCATATTTGTGGGAAATGATTCCCAACATTGACCAAAAATCGTTTATGACAACAATTGATCGAGTTCGTAGGGATGGACAACATTTCCATGATCCTCCCCATTCACTAAATAGCACATCTGGTTTGCTCCTTTACTGATTACCATGGTAACAGGAGCAGTGTAAAGTGTGCCACAGTAAACAAACCATGTGATAACTACCTGTGTATTTATCTGTTATACATTGATTTTAACATGTGGTAACAAACTTCATTTATATTCGATTTTCCTGCTGACCCAAAATATGTGTTATCTTACACTCACAAAATAATAAATTTCTCACCTACTATATATCCACACCTACATGTAGAGGTCAGAAGGATATCCACTCGAACTTCCGCCAGTCAATATCTGTCTCAAATATCGGTCTCATCGACACTATCATCTTAGAAAAATGTATCTCGGGACCTTTTGTAAGTGTATACTATGCCACCACATATCTGAAAAATTATTTTCCAGGTAAATTTCTGTAGCTTTCACATGGCCGTTCACGGTACTATTTAAGCACAGCAAATTGCAATTTAAAAAAAAATCTTTATGTGCAGTTTCATTAAGTTTCAACCAGATTTTTTGGGTCAATTTTTGTGATCCACAACATTCTCGAGTCATGTGTAATCAACATACCAGGACAGGTTCAAAAGAGCTTTTTTTAACACTGAGATTTTATCACATTTATACGTCAGAACCCTTCCCTGAAAACAGACATTAATTCCCAAATTTCTGACTTGCCCAAATACATGCTGTATATATGTGAATGCTCTTCTTTGAGGTATTGTTATCAAGTTGAGTCTGGCGTCTTCAGTATACTTTTCACTTTTCGGTCTTCATCTCTGAACCAGAAGGAACCAAACCGGGTTGGAATGTTCCCCAGCATTGGCCAAAAATCTTTTCTGACGTGTGATTGAGTTTGTAGGGATGGACAGTATTTCCATGATCCTCCCCTTTCACTAAATAGCACATCTGGTTTGCTCCTTTACTAATTACCATGGTAACAGGAGCAGTGTAAAGTGTGCCACAGTAAACAGGCCATGTGATAACTACCTGTGTATATATATGTTATACCTTGGTTTTAACATATGGTTACATATTTTAAAAAAATCTGTAAATTACATTTTGTGATACATAGATACTCGGATTTAGAGGGGGAAAATTTATTGGTGATTTACTAAATCAATGCAACTGAAATCAGGTATATTGAAATGGGGAGTGACCTTTATTGGGAGGGACTGTTGTATTTGATGTCCTTCCATAAATTTGTTAATTTTGTAATTCAACAGAATCAAACAATTGATAAAAATAGTTGATTTTGAATTTGATTTTTTTCCAATATTTAAATCAAAAGTCAATCTACTGTTGTTTATCACAAGTCAATCTACTGTTGTTTATCACAAGTCAATCTACTGTTGTTTATCACAAGTCAATCTACTGTTGTTTATCACAAGTCAATCTACTGTTGTTTATCACAAGTCAATCTACTGTTGTTTATCACAAGTCAATCTACCGTTGTTTATTTTTTCAGATGATGTTATAGACCATGATATAGATTTGTCCAACTGTTCACCTCCACATATCACTGAACCTGCCAGTATTGATTTGTCCTGCAGTAACTGTTCAAATTATAAACAGAACAGAAATAAAAAACAGAAAGACAAAAAATGGTATGTATCGATCTTTCTGCAAATTTACAGGAATACCCATGAATTATGTTCATGTTTGTTATCATAATGATGTTGTACTGTATACAGCTTTTCACATCCCTTTTATGCCTTGAAACCTTGAAATCGGAAGTTTGAAATGTGATTAAAAAAAAATTATTTTCTTCCTCAAATTTAAGCTACTCAAAGGATTATTTGTAAGCTGATTGCCTCGTTCACTAAAGCTGCCTTGCTCAGTAAAGCTTCATATTTTGAAGAACCCGTGTGGCTCAATGAGTTAGGTAGTTGGATTACTTAACAACTCATACAAGCCTATCACCAATACGGCTTGGGTTCGTGCCCGGCTTTGTAAATTACAAAAAAGGGTCACTCGACTCGCAGTCGCGAGTGATAAAGTTTACCAGTTGCTTGCCAATGGTCGGTGGTTCTCTATGAGTACTCCAGCTTCTTCCACTACTAAAGTGGTCACCATGATATAGCTGAAATATTGCTGAAAGTGGTGTTAAACACCAAAAATAATTTTTGTTAAATCTATTGATCATATTTTGACTTTGAAGATATACCCTTTCTAAAACATTGATTTTATGTCATGTACCAATATTTATGGTATGATTCAAATAATTTGAAAGAAAATAGCATTATTTAGAAGGAAATAATTTCATTTATGCTGCTTTTGTTGTTTCAACACTTTTGGGGGTTGTGCTCACTAACTTTGATTTCAACGTTTTTATTTCGATTAAATTTGTGATCTCCCAATTATTCCATTTGACCATGAATTTCAGAAACGTGCAATACTTTCAGACCAGACAATAACTATTTGCTAAATTTTAAAGAACAGATATTACTATAACAAATTCAGCTAAGCTCAACTGCTAGATAGGATGGTGCATTTGAGTTAAAAAAAAAGAATTCTATACTGCACTATAATCGGATAAAGTTATAGTGAAATTATTATCCCCTCGCCAACGAAGTTGTGATGGGATATAGTAACCCTACCGTCTTTCCGCAACATCCTTGTGAACTTGGTATATACTTAGTCCTTAAGAGAATCTGGAACCCTATTGATTTTCAAGGTCAAAGATCAAGGTCACCGGGTCAAATTTTACCGCATAACATCCTTGTGAATACTAGAATCAACATCCTTCACAGTGATTGGGATTAAGAAAAGTTCAATGGGACTATGGCCCCTTTCCCTTCCTTGTCAATGGGACATTTTTGATATGAATGGGCCATAATAACAGAACTATGCACCAAAATCCAGTGTGAAAAATAATGTAGAATAAAAACATTTAACAAACTTTAATACATGGGTGGAGGAGATATATAAACTATCTGACAACTCACACCCTTCTGTTTGAATAAATATGATGAAGGACATATGAGCTTGAACTTAACACTTTTTTTAATTCTTGGCTTAAACCTTGATCTGGACAAAAAAAATCCATCTGATATGCATGATAAACGCTGTGCAATGCATGAAAATTCCCATTTCACGTTTCCCGGGAAAAGTAAAAAAAACCACGGGAAAGTGACATGCTGATCGGTACTTCCCGCCGGGAAAGTGTTATAAGTCCGTTGTTGCTCGTTGTTGTACTTTGCGGTTTTCAGATATATCAGTTTTTGAAACTGGTTTACAATTTATTTAAGCCTGAATTCCGTATGTAAAGGTATAAAATTGTATGTACACAAGGTACCAGATATCGATGTTGATTTGCAGTTGAACTTTCACAGATCATTTTGAAATAAAAACTAAATTATAAATTAGATACAGTAATTGGGATTAAAAAATTTTCAATGAGACTATGTCCGTGCAGTCTTGACAGAACGGTTCGGCTGTATGTAGAATGTACGTCTGACTTCATCAGAAAACGAATGCGCGCGTATGACGCGGAGTTTTTATGTGGAAATGCGCCATTTCGTCGGGTAATGCGACTATGGCGCGGGGCGCGTGGTAATCCCAATCACTGCCTTCAATGGATTTTGACCAAACTTGGTACATACTTAGTCCTTAGGAGAGTCTGGAATCCTGTTGATTTTCAAGGTCAAAGGTCAAGGTCACGGTCTAATTTTTACCCTGTAACATCTTTGTGAACACTCTAGAATCAACATCCTTCAATGGATTTTGACCAAACTTGGTACATACTTAGTCCTTAAGGGAATCTGGAACCCTATTGATTCTCAAGGTCATAGGTCAAAGTCACAGGGTCAAATTTTAGGTGAGGGGATACACCACGCTTTGCGTTGCCCTTGTTTCTTTTTGAAACTGGTAATCTTGGATCATTGCAAAAAAAAAAAAAATCAATGTTATATAACTATAGAATACAGTTTAGGTACATGTCGGTTTGAAAAGCTCCTTAGAGCTTATGTTATATTGTAAAATATGTACTGACTTTGGATAAAAGTTTGATTGATTGATTTGATTTGATTTTTGGTGCTTAGCGCCACTTTCAGCTATATCATGGCGACCAGTTTTAGTGGTGGAAGAAGCCGGAGAGAACCATCGACCATGGGCAAGCAACTGGTAAACTTTATCACTTGTGGCTGCAAGTCGAGTGCACCCTTTTTTGTAATTTACAATGCCGTGCGCGAATCCACGCCATATAGGTGATAGGCTTGTATGAGTTGTTAGGTAATCCAACTACCTAACTCATTGAGCCACCTGGGCCCTTGATAAAAGTTTGAACTTTGTGTTTAATAAGCATGGTTTGATATGAAAACATGGTCCTTTCTACACTTGAAATCTTTTGATGATGATAAGTTAGTACATGTGGGTGGGCTGCATTTACTTAATTCTCCCCTTTCACTAATCAGCACATCTGGTTTGCTCCTTTACTAATTACCATGGTAACAGGAGCAGTGTAAAATGTGCCACAGTAAACAAGCCATGTGATAACTACCTGTGTATATATCTGTTATACCCTGGTTTTAACATGTCGTTACATATTTAAAAAAAACAACTTGTAAATTGTTTATTTTAGAAACTCTGATACATGAACAAAACCTACTGGCCTCTACAATATTTTTACATAAATACAGTACAACCTGTCTAAGTGAAACCTCTTAGGGACCAGTTTTTGTTCTCAGAAAAGACAGGTGTTTGGTTTATACAGGTTAAATTTACAAACAAATTTCCAATATGGGGACAAATTTGAAAAACAAAATCTACCTGACCTTATGTGTCTCTAATATTCCTCGCTATGTAACATTATTGTTAGATAATGGAATCCAAGGGTAGCAGTTTAATGTTACTAACACTATAGGTTAGTTTATGTTGTTTAATGCCACTTTCAACAATATTTCAGATATATCGTGGAGGTCAGTTTTATGGGTGGAGAAAACGGAGTGCCCGTAGAAAACCACTGACCTCCCACAAGTCACTGACAAACTTGATCACATAATACTATATCAAATACAACTCACTTGAGCGGGATTTGAACTCACAATGTTAGTGGTGAAAGGCACTGATTACATATATAGGTAACTAACATATGATTACGACGGCCCCCTGGTAATTCTAAAGTTGACATATTTTTCATTATATAAACGGTGTTTTTTTTAATTGTACAGATTTGTAATAATTTGTAATTCACAAAAATTTTTTTTTTAAATCTTTTATAGGAATGATTTAAACGAGAATGAGAAAGTTGTAATTGTCGACCAGATCAGTCAAAGTATAAGTCGCAATTTAGGACTGAGAGAACAATTAGAAGTCATAAAAATCATAAATCCTAAGTCCAGTGTATCATCAACAGATCGACAGTTTCTTATAGGTAAGTCAATGTCCACACAGGTCAACACTGCAGACAGCTAAGCGTCTTCATGCATTACTGGTTAGGCAAAGGAAAAAAATACATGTGTTTCTGCTAACCCTACTGACCCCATTTTTTTATGCTTACCCTAATGTTTGAATTGTTATTTTTAAGCAAGTAATGTTAAAGTCAGATCCTTGTCCAGTATAACCTAAGTAAAAAATAAAAAAGAAATTTGCCAGAAATGTATTGTGTACACAAAATTAAATATCTGTACTAATTGTAGACTATTACAAAACAACAAAGGCTAACATTATAATAAATCATTAGTAGAAACACTGTAGATGTATGATATATGTATATATAAATTTATTTTTGTTGAACTTGCACAATTTTTCATCAGCACTTAAGGTTTGCTGTTGTCACTATTACCATAGTAACAAGAGTTCGTTTAAGTGCTACATTAAGATCTTGTTATAACTACCACTAGTTTGTCTGTTGAACTAGTGGCTTTAATACAAGTTAACATATTTATATAAACCTCTGCATGGGAACATATTTTCACTCCTAAATTTCTAACTTAAAAAGCAAGTATAACTATATATGGTAGGCTATAATGGGGAACTTTTAAAAATCATTTTCTTTGAAACCAGAAGACCACATAGTGCATGGGTACTGAATCCTGGGGTCCTAATATTTTTTTACAAAGACTGCAATGAAAATAAAAAAAATATATAGTATTATCAAGATGCAAAATAAACAGGGGGAAAATGTGTCAAACTTGATCCAAATAGCCAGAAAATGAAAGATAGGGCACTGCATAGGAGATTTCTTTACTGATCAGTGAGCCTTTTCATCTATTTAACAGGCTTCGTTTGGAAAAATATTTTTTTGTAAATTTAATTTAGAACCAGTTTCCCATTTCAGGAATTATTTCCAAACAAATAAATGCAAAAAAACAACAACTGATATGTCACATGATCTACCTTGTGATGTTTTTTTTCATCTGCACTTAAGGTTTGCTGTTGTCACTATTACCATAGCAACAAGAGTTCGTTTAAGTGCTACATTAAAATCTTGTTATAACTACCACTAGTTTGTCTGTTGAACTTGTGGTTTTAATACAAGTTGACATATATGTCTGAAAATTAAACCCAACAGTGTTAAAATTAGATTTTTTAGAAGAAAAATATTTTGTTCTTCCCTCAACGGGATTGGAACCTGCATATTTGACGCACTACTGCACCTATAGTTTATGGCTAGTGTGATAAACCACTAGTCTGCATTCGCTATGCAAAAATATAGGTTCAATAGTAGTGTTCAGTAGATATAAAGACATATATATTTGTACACACATATATATATTTATATAATGATAAATTGATGATTGACTATCGATATAGCTGAAATACTGCTAATGTTGGCACTAAACTCCAATCAATCAATCAACCGAATGAAAACTTCTACTTTATTTTCAGACATTACTAACATGACAGAAGAAAAAATCCAGAAAATTCAAGATTATATCAAAACACATACATGTACAGATTGTCTCTCGGATGATAGCATATCAAATTCATCACCAAGAAAGAGTAAAAAGGTATTTATTTTTATGTCGCTAGGCATAAGATGCATCAAGTTTTAAACATGTTAAGCAAATCATTTGAAATTTATGCACAAGGTCATGGACCCTAAAAGGAAGGTCAGTTCAGACTTCACCACTTTTCCCATTCTGGAGTTATGCCCCTGTTTATCTTAGCCGAAGATGGGGTATCTGCATCCTAGGGACACATTCTTCCATTTTTGCTCAGTAATTTATTCATTTATTTGTATTTTGGAATCCATGAAGTTATTTAATACATTGTATTTGACAACTTTATATACCCCCACTCATAGAGAGGGAGCTATATTGCAATCACCTTGTCCGTTTGTCCGTCCGTTCACACTTTCGTTAAAAATATCCCAGCTTCTACTGGAAGAAATGATTTATATTTGATATATGGCTTTGGCATGGTGACTTGTACCATGTCTCCCCTTTCCAGGTTTACCGCACATCTACTTCCTGTTTACCACGCGACTTAGAATTTTTCATGTTTGCTGTAATGAAAATTTTCGTAACAGATATCTCAGCTTCTACTGGAAGAAATGATTTTATATTTGATATATGGCTTTTGCATGGTGACTTGTACCGTGTCTCCCCTTACCAGGTTTACCACACATCTACTTCCTGTTTACAGTGCGACTTAGAATTTTTCTCGATGTTTCAGATTAGTTTGTGATCCATTTTCTGGTAATGAGTGTTGAGATATATACAAATTTGTACACAAATGAACGAGTGGGGGTATTCTTAGCATGACACAGCGTGCAACATCTTGTTTTTTTTTAGATTCTGATATTATAAATTAAACATTTAAGGCAAAATAACTGCAGTGATAGTGTAAGGGTTAACATGTTAACCTGGATTGTAGGTTTGAGCCTCAGTCAGGTCAAACCAAAGACCAAAATTAGTATTTGCTACTTCTCTACTTCTCTACTTAGCAAGCAACATTAAGGAATAAGAGCAAAAACTGAACGGCTCAGAATTAGGATATTATATCTGAGTGGAGCAACATGTCTACCATGAACTATTGCAGTGGGTCAGCACTATAAAAATCCAATTAAGTATATTGGTCTAGTACAAAGCGGACCCATTAGTGTTACTTGTTCTCTCCATGGCATAGCTTAAAAAAAAAGCTGCTCACTTGGTATAAACAACAAACACTCGATCACTCTCTCAAAATAATCGGGGAAATAACAAAATATGCTAAAACTTTCCATGGTTGTTTAAAATAATGCTGTTATTATCAATCTGCAGAAACAGCAGTCTCAAGAAAGAAAGAATAGACATCGAATTGACAAGCAACGACAAAGAAAAGAATATCGTCAGATTTTGAAAGAAAAACGGAGTGGATTATTTGTCAAAGAGGAAGTTCTGTCAATGTCAAGGTTATCTCCGCCTCCAGAAGAGGAAGATATAGACATTCTAGGATAACACAGGGTCAAATTTAGAGGAAATGATAAAGACAATCAATTTATTTTTTTGTATTAAACTTACTATGTTGAAAAATAGGATCAAGTTGAGTCCAGCAGTGTTGGTTTATATGCCCCTGTCGCAAGGCGTAGCTCTTAAGTTCCCCTTATGCAAATCATTTAAAATTTATACACAAGGTCAGTGACTATAAAAGACCGACCAAGTTTAATTTCCTAATTTACAACTTTTTTTTTTGGTTTTGGAATTGTGCCCCTTGATTTGCAACAAAAAAAGAAACAACTGTGATTTCTGTTCTGCTGAAATTGAGAAATTTTGCACCATGTACCCAATTTTACATTAAGTTACACCCCATGAATTTGTTGTCTTGATTGATACTTTTTTCCCCAAACAAGAGAGCAAATAGAAGCATGCAGCCTTTGATTTAACCCCCACCGATACTTTTTTCCTCAAAATAAGAGAACAAATATAAGCATGCAGTCTTTGACTTGCTCCCCACCGCCTTCCCACTAATGTCACAGAAGATACATGTATTGCTTTTCCATAATCAATATCAAATTTTAGTAATCAAATCAATTTCTCAGTATTAAATGATACTTTAATATCATGTATAAAGTGATAAGTACGAAAACCGAGTGTAGACACAGTAATAGTATTTATTATACAACATCAATACAATGTTGTGTTTTACCATAGTAAAATATGTTGATTTATTTATTGTTTCTTCTATCAAATAATCTGTTAAAGCAATAAAGTGATACAAAGTATTTGAAATATTTATCTTTATTAATTCCCTACAGTTTCCTAAGCATCGGTGGTGTAATGGTTAGCGTGCTCGCCTCGAGTGCGGTAGATCATGGGTTCAAACCAAAGACTATAAAATTGATATTTGTTGCTTCCCCGCTAAGCACACAGCATTAAGGAGAAAGAGCAAAGACGGGTTGGCTCGGAATCAGGATAATGTGTCCGAGTGGGGAGACATGTCTATCCATGGACTTGTTTCAGTGAACTAACACTATAAAAAAAAATCCAACTAAGCATGTTGGTACAAAGTGGATCTCATCATCATCTTGAAAATTTACTTGTTCTCGAAATGATATAGCTGAAAAATTGCAGAGTTGGAATTAAGTAACAATCACTCGCTGCTAAGATGAATTATAGGATTGCAGAGATGCCAACCACCCAGAGTTTCTCCAAATTTAATGGCCTTAATCCGACCACCGAATTAATTTGTGTGCACTCCGACTTTTTCAAAATCCAGATTTTTTTAGAAGCTCAATATTGTTTCAGTCATCTATCAAGTCGGTATCAGGAGCAACGTGTGCAATATTTGCTTTTAGTAACATCGACGTCAGCGTGTCAGTTGGTGGCAATGGGGATGTTGCTTAGCATGAACAGTCGCCATGATAAGAAATTGTGTATCAATTTAGCAAATAAAACTAAACTACTTTCACACTCAAAAATAGCAAAGACTGACATTGGTAAATTATTTGTTCACTATAAAAGCAGAGGTATTTTGGAAACTGATTGAAACGATCGTTTCCATGGAGATCATGATGTAAAATGTGCAGGGATGCCATCACCAGTTGGCATGAAATTATATGATTTGCGATCCATAACACATACCCCTACTGATTTTTTTCTAGGTACTTCTCTTTTTCATTGCTTAATGTTGGCATCTCTGGGATAGCACTTTTTCTGACAACTGCATCGGTGGTGTAATGTTTAACATGCTCACCTCGAGTACGATGGATCATGAGGTTGAGCCCTGGTTGGAATATAAAATTGTTATTTGTTGCTTCTCTGCCAAGCATGCAGTATTAAGGAGAAAGAGCAAAGGCTGGTTAGCTCGGAATCAGGAAAATGAGTTCAAGTGAAGAGACATGTCTACCAGCAGACTGTTGTTTCAATGAGCTAGCACCATTAAAAATCTAAGTAAGCGTGTTGGTATTGAACAAAGTGGACATCATTATCATCTCATAAATTGTAACTTGTTCTCGTCATTATACAGGTGAAAAATTACTCATTTGGTGTTGCACGACAATCACAAAATACAAATACAAAAAAGGGTGCACTCGACTCACAGCCGCAAGTGATCAGTTTACCAGTTGCTTGCCCATAGTCTACGGCTTCTTCCACCACTAAAACTGGTCGCCATGATAGAGCGTTAAACACAATAAATCAAATCAAACCAATCTCTTTTGGTACTTATACTCTGTCTGTTTTAGTAGGATTATGGTGTTTAATGCCACTTTCAACAATATTTCAGTTATGTCATGGTAATCAATTTTATTAGTGAAGAAAACCACCGACCTGCCGCAAGTCACTGACAAACTTTATCACAATGTATCGAGTACACCTTGCCAAAAGCGGGAATCGAACACGTAACATTAGTGGTGATGTGCACTGATTGCATAGGTTGATGTAGATCTAACTACAATACGATCACGATCACAATGGCCCCGTATGTTTCAGTAAGAAATAATAAGAAGTAATACTTTAGTACGATATTTCCCCTAATATTCCATTAAGCATATAGGCTAGTCCTTATAAGGGTACATGACGCAAACTGAGAATTATAGTTCATGAGAGTAACTTTTTCTGTGCACTGGTCTTAAATACCATGTGAACTGTTGTGATCACTATGCATCCATTGTCGTGGTACGTTAGCATTCTCTATGAAACATTTTCACCAAATGGAATGTTGGTTGGGTGAACCTCTTAAAATTTTATGAATTTGGTGTCCATCCACAATTTAACATGGCTGCCAGAGCCAATGATGCAATGCTGAGACTTATAAAGCTCTATTATTGGAAAACGTGGTTTGAAGCTGAATTTATTGTGGATGATCCATGGGTAATATATTAAAAAGTGTCGTTTTTGTGACAATCAGATATTAAAGATGGCTGTCGCAGCAGGACAAAGGATGGTTTCTTATGTTAACATTTATTTTTGAGGATCTGAAATCCAACTACCATATGACCAGGACAGACCCTGAAATGGTTGTATTACAGAAAACATATATTTCGGATTTTTCTATGAAATTCGTAATTTTACCAGTTATACATGTTGGACCTATTTTGACTAAATTTATTAAAAGTCTTTACTGAAACACAGGTCAAACTAGAACTGTTAGTGACCTCACTGAGTAATACCCCCGCTTGCTGTTTAGTAGGAGTTGCGCTTACAAGGTACATGCCCCCACTCCCCCCCCCTTTTCGTGAAAGTATAAGTTGAATTATCTCCCCTTTTAAATTTTGGACAGCAACCATATTCCTTCATGCACATCTGCAGGTAGTGTACTACAAGTGTGTAATGTTTCATAAAAATCCAATAACCCGTTGAGGAGGAGTTGCGCTTACAAGGTACATGGATGGACGGACAGGGTGATTCCTATATACCCCCCCAAACTTTGTTTGCAGGGGATATAATTAAGCTTCAATGAATAACAGAAAAACTGTTCTTAAACTACATATGGTGTCCTTACTACCTACCAAGTTTCATGAAATTCTGTTCAGTAATTTCAGAGGAGTTGCGCTGACAAGCTGCTTCAGTAGTATATTTCGGGAAATTTCTAAGTTCAAAGGGGCATAACTCCCACAATATTCAAGAGATCAAAATTTCCTGGTAATATGCACAACTACATAGGGTGTCCTTACTACCTATCAAGTTTCATGAAATTCTGTTCAGTAGTTTCAGAGGAGTTGCACTGACAAGCTGCTTCAGTAGTATATTTCGGGAAATTTCTAAGTTCAAAGGGGAATAACTCCCACAAAATTCAAGAGATCAACATTTCCTGGTAATATGCATAACTACATATGGTGTCCTTACTACCTACCAAGTGTCATGAAATTCTGTTCAGTGGTTTCAGAGGAGTTGCGCTGACAAGCTGCTTCAGTAGTAAATTTCGGGAAATTTCTAAGTTCAAAGGGGCATAACTCCCACAAAATTCAAGAGATCAGAATTTCCTGGTAATATGCACAACTACATATGGTGTCCTTACTACCTACCAAGTTTCATGAAATTATGTTCAGTAGTTTCAGAGGAGTTGCGTTGACAAGCTGCTTCAGTAGTATATTTCGGGAAATTTCTAAGTTCAAAGGGGCATAACTCCCACAAAATTCAAGAGATCAACATTTCCTGGTAATATGCACAACTACATATGGTGTCCTTACTACCTACCAAGTTTCATGACATTCTTTTCAGTAGTTTCAGAGGAGTTGCGCTGACAAGCTGCTTCAGAAGTATATTTCGGGAAATTTCTAAGTTCAAAGGGGCATAACTCCCACAAATTTCAAGTGATCAACATTTCCTGGTAATATGCACAACTACATATGGTGTCCTTACTACCTACCAAGTTTCATGAAATTCTGTTCAGTAGTTTCAGAGGAGTTGCACTGACAAGCTGCTTCAGAAGTATATTTCGGGAAATTTCTAAGTTCAAAGGGGCATAACTCCCACAAAATTCAGGCAATCAAAATTTCCTGATAATATGCACAACTACATATGGTGTCCTTACTACCTACCAAGTTTCATGAACTCCTGATTAATCATGTAGGAGAAGTTGCGATGACAAAGTGCATACTGAAATTTCTCAAACTTTCTAAGTGCAAAGAGGCATATAACATGGATAAAACTCAATAGACAATAAAATCCTTTATACTGCAAAGTTCACACATCATGATCTAGCTTAACTTCCACAAAGTTTGGTGGAAATCGGACTTAAAGATGTGGAAGTTGGTCCGGAGAGATGGACAGACAGGCCGATTCCTATATACCCCCCCAAACTTTGTTTGCGGGGGTATAATCAACCAAACATGCCAGGGATGGTTCACTTTTAAAAATATACTCGGTAACCTAGCTCTTAATTTGCTCTCGCCGTTGTATCTTCCATGATCCTTTGATCACCAATTTTACTAGTTTTCACTGGCTGGAAAACTCCATGAACTCAGGTCTTGTTCGTCGTGTTCACGATTGTATCGTAGTTGGATTTACATTTCTCAGACTTGCTCTGTCGATAAAATTGACGTCCATGATATAAATGTAATACCGGTACTGTTGAAAGTGGCATTCAACACTCAAAACCAATAACCATCAATGAATGAACCCTTCAATACAAAACCACACAAGTAGTGCAATGGTTAGCAGGCTCACTTGAGAGTGTGTTTGAGCCCAGGTCAGAATGAACCAAATACTATGAAATTGATATTTGCTGCTTCTCCCCTAAACAGCCAGTATTAGGGAGCAAGAAAAAAAGACTGGTTGGCTTGGAATCAAGATAATCAATGTGTCAAGTGGAGTGACACATCTTGCCAGCAGACTGTTGTTTCAGAGCTAGCACTATACAATTCCAACAAAGTGTGTTGGTCTAGTAAAAAGTGGACCTCATCATCATTTAATTGAAAATGTAACTCGTTCTCGCCATGATATAGCTGAAAAATTGCTTACTTGATGTTATACAACAATCACTCAATACTTCAACACAATGTCTAATACCATCACATTACATTCGTTAAAAAAATTAAAACTTTTTCTTTAGAACAGCATTTTATTTGATAACATTTTCATAAAAGAGGTAAAGCAAGGGGCAGTGATAATACAGAAATCACAGCAAATAGCTTTGGTGGGATTCAGGGCCTTTCTCACCGACTTAATGGTCATATTGTTAAATGTTAAATGATCTGTTAAAATAACATTTATATATTCAAGATCTAATTTTTAACATCTAAACAAAACAATATCATTTAGCATTTGTTAAACTAATTAAAAGAAGATTTTTTGTTTGTTTCATTGATAGATCTTGATAAGCATTAGCACATGATTTAGAGCACTATTTAAGGTGCTCCTATTAAGGAGTACAATTTTAACAATAGAACAGATCATTGAAGTAAGTACTTGCATTTTTCATGTTCTTTTTCACTTCACTTCAAATTTACTATTAAGAATATGACCAGTATGTCTGCTTCATTTTATCACAGGTTATGCATAAATATTATCCTGAATGAATATGCAAAGAAAGAGTTATTCCCCTTGAAATCACACCAAACTTAAATATATCATGGAGTTTAGAAACATGATAATAATATAATATGAGTATGGTTTAATATGTCATTATAATTAACATATATTAATAAATTTAAATATTTCTTTAATAATTTAACCATTTTATAATTCAACATTTTATAATTTAATAGTTCATTTTTTATTACATAAATATTTTTGTATTTCAATGCATTATTTTGTAATAATTTATGAAGCTAATATGTGTTGTTTAAGAACCAGCTCAATTTCAACACAGAATTTTTTTTCTTTCTTAAAAAAAACCCATAAATAAATAAATAAATAAAGTCAAAATAAATTATCATGTTAAAAAACTGCATTTTAAAAAACAAAATATTTTTTTTATTGCACCAATATAAAAATAACTTAAATTAAAAAATAAAAGCAAATTATTTTAATAATTAAAATCATTATTTCTCTTTTAAATAAATTAAATTTTCAGTTAAAAATATATGAAACTCTATATCTCTTCAATAACTAACAACATTCCTTATCTTGCCTATCATCCATAACATTACTTTAATTAGAAAAAAAACACTTCAGGGGCGAAAATAAAATACAATGCATAGAGCTACGTATATCACACAAGAGCTTACATGTTTATCATAAAATAGCTACAGTATTCTTGAAGAATTCTTCTTCATTTTCAAAGAATTGTTTTTAATTCTTAAAGAGTTCTTCCTAATTCTTGAAGAATTCTTCATAATTTTTTAAGAATTCTTTTTTAAGCCTTAATTCTTACTAATTCTTAAAAGAGTTCTTCCCAATTCTTAAAGAATTCTTCCTAATTCTTAGAGTTCTTCCACAAATTGTGTTTGCAGATATCTTAAAACTTTCATAAAAATTAGTTTAAAGAGTTCTTTGTAATTCTTCCTAATTCTTAGAGTTCTTCCTATTTCTTAAAGATTTCTTCCTTATTCATAAATGAGTTCTTCCACAAATTGTGTTTGCAGATATCTAACTTCTACAAATATTTGCATAAGAAACAATATTGACAACAAAGGATTACTTGAAATGCCCCTTATTGCACTTCACGAAAGAAAAGTAATGTTATGCTTATAGGCAATACATATAAGAGAATTTTTCCAATCAAAAACAATTGATATATACATAGATGATTATAATTCTCAAATAGTCACTTTGTTTTACGAGTCTTTTCTGAATTACGGTAACTTTCTTACCGCTAACACGAAAAAAACATTCTACTTTAAAGTAATTTTTTTTAATTGCAATTTTTTTTGTCTACTTTATAATACATTTTCCATTTTTTCTCACTTTTGTTATTACTTTTATTACCTAAAATCGGTAAGAAAAATTACTATATTTCAGAAAAGACTAAAAAAAAACCAATGATATTTAAGAAAATTTAAATAGCCAAAAATAGCATATAAACATCATTTGAAAACAATTAATGACATGAGATTATATAAGAATCAACTCATGTGTAAGAAACAAATCAATTTCACATTCACCTCTTGTTTACAAATCTCCATTCAAGTCCCAAGATAACTACCTATTAACTTGTGAAATACAACATTTTTGTGTGTGAAATAAATCACATCTGATACAAGTCCAAATTATACACTAAAGAAAGTAAATTAACAAAATTTCATAGCCGATAGTTCACACAACTTTCATTCATTGTCTTCTGAGCAGTCAGAATAATGTGTTCCAAGGGTCACATATTGCTATATGATATGATATGTAGAAAAAACACACACAGGCCATTTCCTTACTGAAAATATAAAGAAAACACATCACATGTAAATAACATTATTCATAAACAAAATTCTACAGAATTATTTAAGCCTTAAACTTTGTTCAAGAGCTGAGGAGCAAAATGGTAGAAGAGTCACTCTTTTGCAGAAACCCTTATTAAGTCAAACCAAAGACTTTATAAAACTGGTATTTGCTGTTTCTTTAGCATGAAAGAGAAAGAGCAAATACTGGTAGGCTTGGAATCAGGGTATTGTTAGACAACTATCAGTTTAAGCCTAGGCATATCTGTTTGTTTGTGAATTTAGGGTTTAGGGTTATGATTATGGTGTTTTATGCCACTTTCAACAATATTTCAGTTATATTGTGGCGGTCAGTTTTATTGGTGGAGGAAAACAGAGTACCCGGAGAAAACCACAGACCTGCCGCAAGTCACTGACATTGTGAATTTCATATATAAACTAGAGAAAGTTGATCTGGTGATCACAGATACCCCCGCATTCCAAACCTTTAAAATCCATATCTTCTAAGAGAAAAAGGGCCATAATTCATGAACGGTAAATGTCAATTTCACCATAATCGAAATTAATCTGTATTTTATGGTAAATCACATTGTGTTAAGGTTTGAAAAGATTTGGTTGAGCCATACTTTAAATATCATCCGGAAACCTAAAAAGTCCCTATTTTCTAAGAGAAATAGGGGCCATAACTCAGGAACAGTAAATGTGAAATACACCGTAATCCAACTTGACCTGTATTTAATGGTCCACAGCATTGTTGTAAAGTTTGAAAAGATTTGGTTGAGCAGTACTTTAATTATCATCCGGAAACCAAAAGTGTGACGGACGGACATGAGGATCCCTATATACCCCTGACTCTCGTCGAGCAGAGGTATAATAATACCACTAGCTGCAAATCTACTCCAATGTCATTCAAGATATTGTAGGCTCGATGGTGATTGGTTGGTTGTATATTATAAAAACAATGTACATTATAAAACATTTATATATGCAACATGTGAGAAGACAATATAACAGTAACATAACTATACAATACATACAAGTAGTGCTTGCAGTTATCTGCCCTTTGCTCAACTAATTATCAAAAACAATTTGTATCAAAGAAAGATGAGTTGTGTATTATATATAACATAAACAATTTTCTATTTATTTACAAGAAGAAAATATAGTACTCCAAGCCACAATTTTTGTTTAAAATTTGCTTCAAAAGGTAATAAATTTTATATTTTAAAAAGTCAAAATTTTCAAAATCATTATTAATTAGCAGTATATCTCCCTATTTGGTTTCTCATTTCATCACATTATATTCATGCCAGTGTTTTATTTACCCCCCACCTTTTTTTTTCTAATTTCCACTCCAAACATTAACTATAGTATTAAATGAAACAAATCTCTACATGGTACAATTAGCTAGCAAGCACTACAAGACTATATAGTTAAAACAACAGACTAACATGTATTGTATGGTTATATATTTTCGCTCAGTTGTACACCATATATTTGAAACTATTTCTATAGTGGTACAAATTAATATTCTAAAAAACACATGCCTAACTTGAATGTAAAACATAGGTTTATATAAAAAAAAAAAGGTCCACTTTATACACTAAGATCTACAGTAATTTAATTATTAATAATTTTTTAACAAAACACATGTCTCACTTGAATGTAAAATAAAATTAGGTTTATAAAAAAGTGCACAGTATACTCTAAGATCTATGGTAATTTAATTATTAATCAATTTTCAACAAAACACAAGTTTCACTTGAATGTAAAACATAGTTAGGTTTATTAAAACAGTGCATATTATAAACAAAAAATCTAGGGTTATTCAATTATTAATTTTTTTTTTTTAACAAAACACATGTTTCACTTGAATGTAATACATAGTTAGGTTTATATAAAAGTGCACTATACATTAAAATCTACGGTAATATAATTATTAATAAATTTTCAACAAAAAACACATGTTTCACTTGAATGTAAAATAAGATTAGGTTTAAAAAAAAGAGCACATTATACTCTAAAATCTATGGTAATTTAATTACTTATCAATGTCCAACAAAACACATATTTCACTCGAATGTAAAACATAGGTTTATATATAAGTGTGCACTATACACTGAAATCTACGGTAATAAATATATGGTGACAACAAAAGAACGATCTACTGTTTGATTGTCATTCTCACCTGCATGTCTTCAATAAGTTTAACAACATCTACATCAGCAACGGGTGAAGAACTTACAGCGACACTAAGGGTGAATGTCCACTGGGAGGAGCCTCGGCTATTCTTGGCTGTCACAGTGTATTCACCAGAGTCAGTAGCTAAAGCAGCAGGGATTTCAAATTTGAATGTGTTTCCGTCTTGAGAAAATACAAATCTGCCTGTGTCTTCTACATCTTTACCGTCCTTACTCCATTGTACTGTAAAAAAAATATGTGAAATTGTGCTAAAAAGTTTATTTTAGAACTTATCTTGAACTAGGGCAAGCAGATTACCAGATTGAACATAATACTGGTATAATGGTATTTGTCCATGTAAAATGAGCACATTGGCAAGTTAAATGGTTTCTCAATAAATTTTTCATCACTTGCTTCCATCATTGGTACATAATTCTAAGACATAAGAATTTCCTTAGAATCATATTTATTTTGTGGTCTAAACATAATACAGATTTTAAAAATAATTGTCTAATAAATATGCCAGTTTCCATAATGGAGGATTGATACTTGCCATCAAGAATGCAAACGTTTCATGAATATTACAGCTTCCTTGACAAACAATGTCTGTCAACTTACAAGATCCAGCTTCGTCAAAACAAAAGGTACAGGAAGCATTTTTTAAATCTGACGTTTATCATGCCAGGATCAGCTTTGTCAAGGGTACAGAAAGCTTTTTTATCCTGACAGTTGTCATGACTACCAATGTTTTGTCAACTTATTAGAATCAGCTTTCGTCAAGGGTACAGGAAGCTTATTAAATCTGACAGTTGTCATGACAGCCAATGTTTTATCAACTTACCAGAATCAGCTTCATCAAGGGTACAAGATGCTTTAAATGCTGTTCCTTCATCTATACTTTGTGATTGTGGATGAGATGTAAATACAGGACCTGAAGACTCTACATCTGGTTCTAAGAAAAAAATAACAAAATGAAAAATAAAAAACAAAACAGAATAATCGTAGAAAGAAGCAATCTCTAACATACAAATAAGTGACCGCTCACTCCCCTGGCTTGATACAGACATTTCAATTAAAAGAGTAGTGGATTAAACAAGATGAACTGTGAGCTAATGCTCACTTATGATACCCCCACATATAAGTTCAATGTGCATAAAAACCAACCGAGTCGGCAAACAGGAAGTAGGAATCTGACAGGTCCAAAAACACTTCCCACAATATGGCATACCTTAGTATATGAAGCTTGTGACCAAATATCAGAATTCTGCCATCAATAGTTGCTGAGAAAAATGCAACGAAAAATATCTTGGATGGACGGAAGGACGGACAGAGATAAAACAGTATACTCCCCTCCCTCCAGTGGAGCATGGGGTATAATAAAAAACACAACAGTAAAATCGTAGAAAGAAGCAATCTCTAACATACAAATACATGACCGCTCACTTTCCTAGCTTGATACAGACATTTCAATTAAAAGAGTAGGGGGTTAAACTAGTTTTATGAAAATGATTAGCAATCATTATCATTATACAGAAAAAAATGCAAAACCAGTAAATTTATTAAAGGTACAAGCTTAGGTTGACTTCGTTCATTTCAGAATTGTTTCTTAATGAAATATTACAACCAGAGGCCCTCAGCTTTCTGTAATAGATCACCAGATTTACAATTAGCCTCGCATTAGGTTCCGGTTAATATGTCAAAAATATATAATTCGAAATATTATGGTTATTATATACAATTTTGAGACATTCTTTCTACTAAATGCAGTCACTTAACAGGTATTTTTCTAAAAAAAAGAAATTGAATAAAAAATTCAGGACACAGCCAGAACAATTCAAAATGGACCTGTTTGAAAGTGGGTGTAGATGGTTTCAGATATTGATGATTGATTTTCATTTATTTTATTTTCTAACCAATATCATCCCTGAATTAATACAATAGGAATATATTAGCAAAAGAATATTTTCACATAAAAATGAGGATTCAGAGCATATTTTTCAAATTATGAAAATCCAAGTATGGACAGGTATAACATCTAAAATAGTATTTGACCAAGTGAACCAAAGAATAAACAAACCGCTATTTGACATTAAGAAAAAAAACAGCTTATTTTGAATATCTTAAAACAATTATAATAAATGTCAAAGCATGCAATTCAAAATCACAACAAGCTTTTATGCAATTTTTCAAAAATAACAAACAGGTATTTGCAGATTTCAGACATGCTCATAAAGGAAATGGCTGGTGGATGTAACTTTTTTTACACAATTATTCGATTTAAACCATGATCCATTTTTGAACTAAATGACCAGTTTATGTGAAACATAGAGCCTTAATTAAACACATATAGAATAACAGCAGTTATGAAGGTCGAGACAGACATTATCGCTAGTATCGCAGCGAGTCTGATATGACGAGCTGTGATACTACTGACAATGTATGTCGATATCTTCAAAATTGATGTTATTGTTTCTATAGTTGACGTCATAATGTGTTTGACGTCACACTGACCGATAATTTTCAGCTTCACTCACTCATAGGGATCAAAGGAAAAATGTCCAAATAACCAATAAATGTTGATACAATTATCTACCTATCTACTTCGTTATAAAACGTCTTACCTTCAACTTTTATATAAAAACTACTCGTTGATGACCCCGCAGAATTAGTTGCGACACATTTATATACACCTGTATCGTCTGGAAAAACTTCTGCTATCACTAATTTAAACACATCGCCATCTTGTTGGTATTGAAAATCTGCAGAATCTTTTATAAGTTCATGACCTCTATACCATTTTACTTCAGGATTTCCTAGAGACAAATTCAAGTTTCGGATTGAGTTATCTACCCTTGATTTCCTATAGACAAAATCAAGTTTTGGATTGAGTTATCTACCCTTGATTTTCTAGAGACAAATTCAAGTTTGGGATTGAGTTATCTTCCCTTTGTAAACTAACTTTTTTTCTCAAATTTTCATATTATAGCATACCAACAAATAAATGAAATTCCGTCTCATCTTCCGGGCTTAAAGTTTGAAATGCAAGATGTAAATCATTCCTTGAAAAACATATCCTATACAAGAAGGACAAAATTTTGACTAATAGTTCCACAGTGTCCTAAATATGCTTGAAACATTTGCCACTGGGCATTAAGCAATCATAATCAATCATAATAATTCATTCCAAAAGGATTATGTGTGCTTAAACTCCATTTTCACAGTTCATAAGATAAATATAACAATTAAAACATTGCAGGGAAAGATTCACTTCTGCAATCATTAACAAATTATATGCACAGGTAAATCAAAACATCAAAAATGTATATGGGTGTTAAACCACACATTTATCACACAAAGAAAAAATGATGCAAATGAATTCTCAGTTTTTTGGATAGATATATGTTGTACATGATAAGAGTTCAGAGTATTAGCCCTATTATTATTTATTATATGATAAATATACAAAATGTCATAATTTCAGGAAATGAGAAAAAGAAGATACATGTATATGTACTTCATGTTGGAATTAGTCCCTTTTTTCTAAATATTATTCAATGTTAATTATTTAACCTATAGAATACAGTGAAACCTGTTTAAACTGAACCTTGAATAATCTGGACCCGCATCGGTGGCATAATGGTTAGCGTGCTCGCCTCATGTGCAGTAGATCATGGGTTCGAGCCCCGGTCGGGTCAAACCAAAGACTATGAAATTGGCATTTGTTGCTTCTCCGCTAAGCACGCAGCATTAAAGAGAAAGAGCAAAGACTAGTTGGTTTGGAATCAGAATAATGTGTCAGAGTGGAGCGACATGTCTACCCGCGGACTGTTGTTTCAGTGAGCTAGCACTATAAAAATCCAACTCAGCATGTTGGTCTAGAACAAAGCGCACCTCATCATCATCTCATTGCAAATTAACTTGTTCTCGTCATGATATAGCTGAAAAATTGCTGAACTGGCATTAAACAACAATCACTCACTTGAATAATCTGGAATTCTGTTTAAACTGAACTATAGATAAAGTCCCAATGTAGTAAATATTTGTTAATTTATCTATTAAAACCAAACGCCTGTCAAAGTGTCTTCTAAGGATCCTAAAGATGTTTGATTTAGACAGGTGCATTGTATATACTCTGAACTCCTGGTAAGAATCAAGAGAAAATCAGAAGAGCATTTTTCATGTCAAAAATATCAAAAGGGAGATTGCAAAATGGTCAAGGCATACAAAACAAAATCGTACATTCTTCCAACTTTCTTACAGTATATTAATTGAAGTAACTCTATTTTTACAATTGGCCATTTTTTTAATTGAGACACAGTAATGCAATGTATCTGTACTGTTAAACCAAGTTTGGAAAGGGAGGTAATTTACTATTACTTGTTTTCCCAATATGATTTTAACGATTGTAGATATGGTTTTCAAAAATCCAAAATAAATAAATAGATTAAATGGAAAAATGTGCTCATAGAACACTGATGCCCAGATTTCAGCTTAAGTAAACAGCTCCAGGAAATAAAAAGTCGTAAAGTACGAAATCACACTTGGCCTTCCTTTTATGGTCTCTCAACTTGTGTATAAATTTCAAATGATTTGTTTAAGGGGAATATAAGTTATTGGCAGGGATATAAAATGAACTCCTGTAAAATGTTCTCTTCATTTCAAAGAAAGAAAGCATTCTTGTTGAAAGGTGTGTTACAAAATATGCACAATACCATGAAAGTGGAGATGAAAATTGGAAGAATGTAATAATAATAAGAAACACATGCCATCAGTAATACAACAAACCTGATATTTTAGATTGTAATGTTGCTTTATCTCCATCTTCTAAACTAATACCAGCGGGATGTTCTATAAAGTCTGGTTTTGGAGAAGATGATATAATTTCTGGCGGTGGAGATGATTTTTTAACAGGTCGCTTTTCTACAAATGAAATCATAAATTATCATAGGAAAAAAATCATCATATGAAAAATTGTATCCCGTATATAAAGCAATGTATTCAATAAATAACGAATGGAATTACATTATGAATTAAATTAAACTGCAAATATATCAGTTCAATAGGATTTAATGGTTATTTCCACAAAAACTTACAGTCAAAGTTTGTTTTGCTAGTAATTTGAATTCCACTGATGGGTCAAAGTTCACTTATTTTGCCACTTTGTTGTTTATTTTCATTTTATTACATCTTATCATTTTGTAAATATAACTTGCATAGATGTTCGTGTCAAGGCCTGATCTCAAATGTTTATCGAATACATTTGTTTGTAAATCTAGGCATTAACTTAAACAGATGTTTCTGTAGAGGCCTGACCTCCTGGACTTGTTTATATTTCTTACCAGTAACTTGTACAGATGTTCGTGTCGAGGCCTGACCTCCTGGATTTTTAGCCTTACATACATACTGTCCATCATCGTCAACAATACAATTTTCTATTAACAATGTATGTACACCTCCTACACTAGATATTTTAATGGCGTCGTCACTTTGCATCAGCTGAAACAAAATTAGACGTAAATTTATCAATATCTATGATCAAATCTTTTTCCAATTTATTTTACAAACAACCTAAAATTTTCTTTTAAAAGTAACACAGGAATCTCTCTCTTATAAGGCAATCGTAACTACTCGACCATTCTCACTACCCTGCAAATAACCTCATACGTAGATAGTAGAAATTCTTCTTGAATTGTTTGCCGGTAGTTAAGCAAACTTTGGCCACACAAAAATATAGTCCACGAAAATCCGATATGGAAGACATACTAAGTAAAATCTAATCATGCAAAACTAATTAAAACTTTAACTTTTATCTATGAAAATAATTGAAATATAGAAAATATAACTTTATCAAACTTTCATGTAACTGACATGTGAAAAGTAGTTATATTTATCCGCCACCTACGTACGAGGTTATTTGGAGGGTAGCGAGAATGGCAGAGTAGTTACGATTGTCTTATAAGGCCGTCCCATCTACGATAGAAAACTGGCCTTATAAGAGGGGGTCAACTGTAGTATATAGTTTGTGAAGTATCAATTGGATATCGTGTGATGGTTCTGTAATGTTACTGAGATTCCTAATAATACCACTAATAAATATAACAGCATATGGAAACACCCTAACATTTATATGAAGGGCGGAAAAAAGAATATATAAAAACAATCGGTACCTTTTAACAATTAATGTCTGTGAATACAATAAACTCAATTTTCTTAAAAACCCATTTTATATAAAAGTATAAATAAAATCAATCAGTTCCTTTTACAATGTCTATGAATAATCTCACATTTTTTATCAATCCATTTATACAATATTAATACATTGTAAAAACTGACCGCCACAATATCACAGAAATATTGTTGAAAGTGGCATTAAACACCATAAACCAAACCTATAATACATTGTATATATATATATATATTAACAAATAATGAAAGGGAGAGAACTCACCTGGCCATTATAAAACCATTCTACCTCAGGATCAGGTCGACCCTTCACTGTACAGGTCAACTTCAATCTGTCACCTTCATCTAACATTAAAGGTGACAGCTGTCTTGTAAATTCTGGAGCTTCATTTCTAGGTGCTTCTATTTCTAAAAATAGATTTATAATTTTTTATCATTTATTTTAATCTTTATTGCATTGAAAAAACACATGCATAATTTTACATTTCATTAACTCTAATTATGACAAGAAGATATGACACCTCACATTATTCACAACAGGTTTATTGTCCCCCGACGCTTCGTCGAAGGGGACTATAGAAATGGGTGTCCGTGTGTTTGGTTTCCAGATGATAACTTGTGAATGAAAAGTCAGATTGAAGCTAGGTTTGGTATGTAAGTGTATCATATGAATATCTAGGTCAAGTTCGATAATGACAATTTTTCGACAATTTTTACTAGAGTTGTGCCCCTTTTTATACCTCAAAATTGCTAAATATTTGGTTTCCAGATGATAACTTGGGAACAAATAGTCAGATTGAAACTAGGTTTGGTATGTAAGTGTATCTCATGAATATCTAGGTCAAGAGCGATAACGATCATTTTAAAACAAATCTTACCAGAGTTACATCCCTTTTTATACTTCAAATTTGCTAATATTTTGCTTTCCAAATTATAACTTGTGAACAAAAAGTCACATTGAAACTAGGTTTGGTATGTAAGTGTATCTCATGAATATCTAGGTCAAGTTCGATAATGATGATTTTTCGACAAATCTAACCAGAGTTACTCCCCTTATTTTACTTCAAAATGGTCCTTGGGTGGTCCCCTTTCAGAATTATTTAAGTCAGGTGAGTGATACAGGCTCACCTGAACCTCTAGTTTACAGTAGTTTCAAAATTTAATCTTACGATATAACCTTGGCGTCGGGGGACCAGTGGCCAACGGCCTTTTATTGAATTTGGCTTTTGCATTGTGGTAAAAAAAATTGTTAAAATATCTCAAAACATTTGGCCAAGTGCACAGAAACCAAAAAATTGCCATTTGTTAATTTAGGGGCATAATTATGGAATCGTAATAAACATTATTTCATATCAGTTCTAAATTCGACTTTTTCATTGGTATAGATATGGTCATGTGTCATGTATTAATCTGTGTTAAATAATGCCCACAGGCATTATCATGTTAATGACTGCTCGAGGTTTTAGAGTTGCGTCACTCTTTTAAAACGCAATGGAGATTGTGCAGTTGTCAATGTAAACCATCATGGCGGAGGGTACGTCTGCTACTGCCGATGAAAGATTTGCCGAACTCTCTAAGGAGAAAGATGGAATTCTATCCAGCACATGTATTAAATTCAGCAAAAAGTCCAATTTCCTTCAATAAAATAAAAATAATAGTTACATTGTACTTATGTATAGGGAATTATTGACTTCAACTTTAATAATGCCCTCGTCTGTGGCTCAGGCATTATCAATGATTCAGTCAATACTACTTTCCCTTGGGCAATCAATAAATCACAATAATGACCTATACATAAGTAACTATTATATAAGTAGTAACCAAACTGATCTTGACCTGTGTTTTGTGGTCAAAAACGTTGTGAAATTAATTTGCATATGCTGACCTAAGTTATTGTGTGGAAACCCAAGAATTTTTATTTTGGCAAATCAAGGGGTATAACTCCAGAAAGGAAAAAATGGTAAAGTTCCAAATCAATACAGATCTGACTTTAATGGTTTCTGACCATAAGTCTGAATTTCAAATGATTTGCTAAATAAGGGTAATAACAAAATTACCGAACACCAAGCATCTTCCAAAGGGAAAGGCAAAACTCAAAAGTCAACAAACAGACAAAATCAGTCAACAACCGGAAAACTGGGAAAACCACATCTTAAATTATTTGAGTGGAAATGGAGAAATAGAGAAGTTTTGGTAAATCAAGGAGAGCTACTCTGGAAAACAAATGTGAGATGTATAGACATGGACAAAATTCAATGCTCATGCACTAGGTGCCGGGGGCATAAATAAAATGACTAGTGGTGTAGAATAAATTGCAATCCTTTTAAATACAGGACATTCTTGGGGGATTTTTTTTTGGGGGGGAGAGGGTATCATCAAGATATTATCATAGGAGAACACTGATCTTACTTTTTCTTCTATCACTTCTCCTTGGTGATGAATATGAATCTGCGTATGATTTCTCAACGTGACGTCGTGATGATCATGATGATTGCGATGTTCGTGTTGTGGATGATGATGTTCATGAATCCTCAAAATTAAATCCAGATTTTGTCCTTCTTGCTGTTCTTGGCTGTTTGTAACTTTTGAGGTAAATGATTAAATGGAAATGGAGAAATTGAAAAGGTTTGGCAAATCAAGGAAAACTACTCCGGAAAAACAAATGTGTAAAGTACGGATATGGGTAAGACTTTAATGTCCACATAGTCTAGCAGTTGGGGAATAATAAAAATCTACTACTGTAGAAAAAATTTCAATAATTCTTTATGTAGGATATAATGTTTGGACATGTATTTGTTTTTTTTTTTTAGGGAGAGGGTGGGGAGAGGGAGGTGTTGGAGGAGGGGGGCATTCATGAAGATATTACTGTAGTAGTTTGCTTAACAATGGTCTTACTTTCTCTTCTATCACTTCTCCTTGATGATGAATATGAATCTTCGTATGATTCCTCAACATGACGTCGTGATGATCGCGATGTTTTTGTTGTGGATGATGATGTTGATGTCTCTGTATAACTACTACTAGAATCCTCGAAATTAAATCCAGATTTTGTCCTTCTTGTTGTTCTTGATTGTTTGTGACTTTTGAATATATCTGACTTGTCAAAGTCATGAGCACGGTCTGTAAAATAAAAATATAAAACAATATTAAGCTGTTTTCCTAGAAAATGGCTTCCTTACATACATAACTTTGTTATCTTTAATTTCAATAAGCAGCTTCTTGGATAACTCCAAGCTAAACATGATGCCCATTTATACATGTAGTAATTCTTAGATAAATTTGTGCCAATTACTCAGCTAATTCAAACTAAAACTATCTGTCCTATCGACTTCAGTACAACAGGGATCGTCTGTCATTTTCAATTTGAAATGTGTTTGGAATAAACGTCCAGTTTATACACTTATATTAACAATGATTTCCAAAACCGGGCTTTATTCAAAGTTCGGTTTATACATGATTCTGGTTATTCAAGGTTCAGCTTAGACAGGTTTCACTGTAATGCATTTATTGTGAATGCAAAATGACTTTTATCAACTTTATGTATACACTTTGTTATTAACCCATTTTGCAGTCTAGAATATATCAATATTTTATTTAATGAAATAATTTTTTCTAAATTGTACAATAAATAAATAAATGTTTCTCACCTTCGACTACAACCCTGGAAGAAGTTTCCTGTTCCCCTAGCTCATTGATAGCTCTACAGGTATAGGTACCAGTGTCGGCCACTCTAGCGGCCTGTACCTCTATAGTAGCTACACCACCAGAGTAGCCACACATATAATGAGGATCCTTTGATACATCTTTACCGTCCTTTAACCATGTTACCTATTGTCAAATAAAATCAAAATTTGCAAAAATTCATATAAGTTTAAGTTCTTTGCTTTAATCACAAAATAAAATTATTTATTTTAATAAAAGAACATGGAAATAGCATGAATTAATCTAGGACGCAAGCCAAACAATAATTTACCTTAGGTACTGGTGTAGACTGTACACAGGTAAGTAGTTTGAATTCTGAACCAGCTTGAATTAATCTAGGACGTAAGCCAAAGCTAATCTTTGGAGCTTCCTCTATAGGTTTGATTTCTGGAGCTGGTGACATTGATGGTCTTCTTGATCTAAAATTGAGAAAACAATATAATAATAGTTATTCCATTGCTATAGAAGGAGGAGGAGGGTGATGGGGGTGGATAGCATTTTGTATAAATTTGTATTGATATTATGTATCAGTAAGAAAATTCATAAAGAATTGGCTAAAAAAAATCAGATTAAAATTGCATTTCTTGTAGGTGTAGAAAATAATTGACTTCACATCCCCATTGCAAGTCTTTTTTCTAGAATACCCTTTGCTTGAATTGAAGTATCATTTGAGCAGTACATGTATAAAGTCATTCAGAGATGTTATTCTCCTTTGTGTAATCATCAGAAATAATACATGGGACAAAAAATACAATATTTTTTCTAGATATTATTTCTTCAAAATTCCTATCAAATTTATACTATACAATCATGCATAAAGTTTATGGTAAATAGATCACAAATTAAAGAAATAATACATGGGAATTATATTTTTAAGATATTATTTCTTAAAAATCTTTATCAAATTTAAACACTGCAATCGTACATAATTTTATGGTAAATACTAAACACAATGCTTATGGAGAACTGAAATTTTTAGGAGAACCACTCGTAACCATCGGCAATCCTCTTAAAATAGATAAATAATTAATTAAACACAATGCTTACCTTCTCAATGGTGTAGTTTCTCTGCTGCTTGGTATTTTTGGTAAGTCTGGATTAGCTGTAAAAGTAAATATCAGTTAAACATATATTACAGTCTAACCTGTATTAAGAGGTCATCTTTGGGACAAAGACTAAGTGGCCTTATAAGACAGATGACCTCTTAAAAGAGGTTCAATTCATATTAAATTCTCAATTATTTGACAAGAAAAAGGTGACCTTTTAATACAGGTGACTGCTTAATAGAGGTGACCACATGGGCAGGTTTGACTGAACTGTCAAAAGAGACTCTGTCGATTGTAGTTGGATTTACATCAACAGTCAGTTGTCAAAAGTATTCAAAAACTTACAAATTTTCCTACATATTTCCTATAAATTTAAAAGAATTTAAAAAGATTATCCTGCAGTCAATTCATGTCCTATTTTTTATGAACAAAAGAAAGTAGAATCAATTGTAGCTTACTATATAATCTGAATATGATTTCATAAACTACAAATTTTTGAGAATACACAAGTTATACACAAAACTGAATTAATTTCACCCAAAACAGAATACAATGATAACACTTTTGTAGACAAATAATTTAAGTATGTGTTTTTAAAATCAGAGGAACTTAAAAAACATGCTTTGAAAAATTATTTGAAAATTATTTCTGCTTTAGTAAAAGATAAAAGCAATCCATTAATAAATAATACAAACCTTCCACTTTGAGTGTTCCATGTTCTTCTCTTTTACCAAATGAGTTTTCAGCAATTACAGTATACACTCCCTTGTCAGACATTTTGATTCGACTGATCTTCAGTACATACTCGTTACCGTGGTATTTTTGCATGTATTTGACGCTCTGAGACAAAACTGAATTGTCATATGACCTAAAAAAATTAAACAGACAAAAAGGTTTGTATTTCAAGAGATAACAAAGACGCAGCTTCAAATCAAAGCATTCTGAATATTTTATAAAAAAAACAAAAAACAAAAAACAAACAAACAAACAAACCATAGATCAAGCAAAATAAAATTAATAAATAAACTAAATATGTGATTTCCTACCGACATTCTACGGTACATTGTGACACAATATATTTAAGTGCAGGAGCAAGAGAAATATTAAACCATTTCTTTAGAACTTAAAAGAAACTACCAACCATCAATTATCCTTTCACTTTTTAAGACATTATTTTATTTTATAAAACTTACCATGTGACAATTGGTGGTGAAGCACCAATAATTTTACAATCAAACTTGGTAGTCTGACCTTCAGCTGCAATGGCGGTCCTTGGCTTACGGATAAATCTGGGAGCAGCTTCCTTACGATCTGGAAAAAACAACAGAATATCAGCATAAACTTGCACCTATCAGTATCAGCAACATCCTCTTTCAAAAAGAATTGACAGAAAATTTGATCCAACATTATTTATTATCTCCCCTTTATTTTGAGATATTCTAAAAATTTAGTTTATCAATGAAAAATTAAGACACAAGGTTACTTTTTTTCGTTCAAAAAAATATTAGATTTAAGTGCATTTCGTGAAGAGCATTTGCATTGTAAATGTATTTTTCCTTCATTTATTGACTAAAACAAACAGTATAATTACCAAAATAGGCATCAAAGATAGAAAATTCCTTTGGTCTGTTTTTCCTGAGAGAGCTGTAGTTGGCAATACGACCAATAGCAGGGTGTGGCGCTGGCCAATCAGCCTGAAATAGAAGAGAAAAAAATTAGGAAATACGATTAATATTTGGTGATAACCAATATACCTTAATAAACAGAAATGGTGAATAAAACTAATATTAAACTTTACTTCTGGACAATCAGCTTAAAATAGAACAAATATGATTTGGAAAACTTTGAGATGTGACAATAAGAAAAATCTCATATCTTTAAAATAATCCATCTGATCAAATAGTTATTAAATCATAAAAAAAAAACAAACAAAAAAACACATTTTAAAATGTAAACAATGGTATATACGAAGTCTCTATATTATTTTATAATAAAAATTCATTTTCAATTAATATTTCTATGTTTCGGTGTTGTATCCTTCCTCAGTGAAACTTTCATATAAACTTCATATAAAAAAAAACTTGCCTTATCCGAACCTCCAAGGGACCAACTTTTCTGTTCACGATTTGACAGGCATTATAAAGGTTAAATTTACAAAGATTTTCAACATTGGAACTTGATTTAAAGTTAATACAGGCTTCCGGTTTATTCAGGGTTTCAAGTTTTGACAGGTTATCACTCTATATAATATGCCTAGATTAACAGAAAATATAGAATAACGGCAGTCTTGAAGGTCTAGAATCTCAGAGAGTTCGATAGGATGAGCTGGGATATTTGTAATAATGTCTGTCGAGGGCTTCAGAACTCACATTATTGTTTTTATCGGTAACATCATAATGTATTTTACGTCTGATTGGCCGATAAATTTGTGCATGCGAATTACGAACTGACCTAATATTTTTATGGATCAAGGTCAGTTCAGTGATCCAACTTTATCAGTGGCACACATCAAAAGGAAAAATGTCCATTTTGCTGATAAACTAGAATATTCATCTATTATTAGTACTTACATATCTTGCTCTGAGTCTAGCTCTGATACTGTCATAGCGACTTGATGGAATTCTGGTTGTACGGCTACTGAGGTCACCCTAAAATATCAGAATATTAATTGAAGTAATTGTGCAACTGTAAAGGAAAGACAACCCTTCTCAAATACATGTAGTAAAAAGTTAAGGAACAGCATTGTCATAACTGTTGTATTTTAATTACAATGAAAAAAAAAAAAATTTTGTTCAAAACATAGAAATAACCATGTTATATGCAATAACATTTTATCTAAAGGCAATGACATGTAATCATTGTTAATGGGTCGTCGTGGTAGTGATCGCATGGTAGTTGGATTTACAGTTACCTGTGCAATCAGTGCCTATCACCACTAAAGTTGTGAGCTCCAATCCCGCTCCTGGCGAGGTGTACTCGATACAACAATATGTGATAAAGTTTGACAATGATTTGTAACAGGTCTTTGGTTTTCTCTGGGTACTCCGGTTTCCTCAACCAATAAAACTGACTGCCACTATATAACCAAAATATTGCTGAAAGTGGCGTTAAACACTATTACCCCCTCTATAGTAAGTGACATACTACAATGTACTAATTATCTATTCATACCTTGAGCCAAGCATGTTCTAATGCATCATGTACTGTCATTCTTCTCCTAAAATTAAAATACAAAATGTTCTTAATACAAAATAAAATAAGAATATACCATAAATTTGTCACGATCACAAAACAATATATATACTGCTTCATAAAAGATAAAAGTACTGCACAAAGCAACATGTTTTTGACTTCAAAAATCTATTTCTATGACGATAAAGACTAGTACTCACTGATCTGACTGCATATAAATTAAAGTCCAGTGCACATTGTTAATAATTTTGCAGCATCAACCAATTTTCAAAAAAACGGACATGAAAATATTAATAAGAAGAGAGTAGTAAGACAACTATTTCCATTACAATGAAAGTAATTTTATTCATTATTATTAAAATACCCCATATGCATCAAAAATCCTCCTTGGAAATGATTAGCTTTTGTGTAAAGTTGGGAATAATTGACATAATTTACATACTGTGGTTGTCTGATGAGAAGTTGTCTGATAAAGTCCTTGGCTTCTGGTGAAATGTGGGTGAAAGCATCCTCGGCAAATTCCCAGTCACAACGTTGTACGTTAGCTAAAGTTTCTAGGTCATCTTCACCAGCAAAGGGAGATAATCCACTCAACCTGTACAAGAAAATCATTCAAATTCTCAAATAATTATTCTACATATTCCTGTTTTATTTAGTATTTAAGTTGAATTTAGTTCAAATCTAAACTGTATACATTGTATAACATCTAATTCTACTAGGTTACTCAAGTGTCTTTTCTTAAATTGAAAACCTGGGATAAAAATATCTTGTATGCAAATATAGCCAAATATAAAACAAGGCATAAAACAATTCTTCTGTTTTATGACTATACAGATAACTAAGTTGTATACCAGATATATACTTGAAGCTCAGATGGACACTTACACACAAAAGAAGATAATGCTATACATGCAAAAAAATGTTTGAAGGTTTTTTTTAAGAATACTTACAAGACATAGGCTAAAACACCAACTGCCCACATGTCTGTGTAGAATCCTACTGGTTCACGATCTACAATTTCAGGGGCGGCAAACTCTGCTGTTGCTGTTGTTACCTTGACAATCTCATCAGGATTTAATTTTGTTGCTAATCCAAAGTCAATCATTTTTACTTCATTGGAATTCTTTGTTGTACACATTACATTTTCTGGCTGTAATTTAAATAGAAATGAGTCAGTGATTGAGTGATTGTTGTTTAATGCAATTTTTCAACTATATCATGGCTAATTTTCCATGAGATGATAATGAGGTCCACTTTGTACTAGAGCAACATGCTTAGTTGGATTTTTAGAATGCTAGCTCATTGAAGCAACAGTCCGCAGATAGAAATGTCGTCCCTCTCAGACTCACTATCCTGATTTCGGGCCAACCACACTTCGCTCTTTTTCCTTAATGCTTTGTGCTTAGCGGAAAAGCAAGAAATGCCAATTTCATTGCCTTTGGTTTTACCCGATCAGGGTTCGAATCCACGATCTACTGCACTGAAGGCAAGCAAAAATGCAGTAAAATAGAAATGTAAATAAAGCAATGTATAAATATTAACTTTAAGAATCATTAAGCTTAACAAAAATTTTTCTTAAAAAATCAGAAAAATTATAGATATCAGAATTGTTAGTCTTACTTCTGAATATTTATGTCAAAAGATCAATCAAGTGTTTTTTTTTTTTTTTTTTTTTTTTTTTTTTTGCATTTTCCTTACATCTCCATTCTAGAAATTTATGAAAAATAAATGCTCCCTTCACACATAGACTTAAGACTTACTTTAACATCAAGATGGACAATGCTGTTTTCATGCATGTGTTTTAGACCATCACAGATTTGTCTCATGTAGTTGATAATCTCACACTCAGTCATTTTATAGTCATCTGCAGCTATTCTGTCAAATAATTCTCCTCCTGCCAAACTATAAACAAAAATAATGCCACATTAAAAAAAAAATTCTGATTCTGATTATCTAGCAATTGCATTGAAAATTCTCAAAAATGGCTATATCACCCAAAGTGCCAGACTGTAAATGAAAGAAATCTTAAATTACATGTTAGGAGTAACTGGCCATTAACCTTCTCATAAATGTAGTACAATTAACAATGTTTTAGAAAATTAAAATTGACATACATGTAAATAAAATACACTAAAGATTGCTTGCTTCCACAACTAATGTATATTTCATATCTTGAGAGGCCATCATGGTTGTGATCATATGGTAGTTGGATTTACAACTACCTATGCAATCAGTGACTATTACCATTAAAGTTGTGAGTTCGAACCCCACTCATGGTGAAGTGTACTCAATATAACATTATGTGATAAAGTTTGTCAGTAACACTGGCAACAAGTCTGAAGTTTTTTCCCGGTACTCTGGTTCCCACCACCAATAAAACTGACAGCCACGATATAACTGAAAAAATTGTTGAAAGTGGCATTAAACACCATAACCTTAACTCTATAAATACTTACAATTCCAGAATGAGACACATTTCATATTTATCTTCAAAGGCATCCTTTAGTTGTAAGAGTTTTGGATGATGACACTGGTTCATCACATTAATTTCATTTTTCACGGCAAATTTGTCTAAAGGATATGGTGTATTGATGAATTTGGCGACAAAGACACGTCCACTAGATTTTTCAACACATCTGTGAACCACACCAAAAGCTCCACTGTAATTAAAATGAAGTCGTGTTAAATATTTTTGTGATGTTTTTCTTGTTAAAATAAACACATTGAGTTTAATTTTAAAATGAATAAAAGAAAGATTTAATATTATAGTAACTTTTTGTTTTCATAAGCATCATTTCAAAGAGTTTATTCAAACTTTAAGGTCAACAGTAAAGTTTTATATAATGAATATTGTAACTGTAAACTTAATGGAATTTCAAAATTAATTTACCTTGCAAAAATAAAGTGCTGTAATGGCATGATAATTTTAACAATACATATACAACCTAATATTGCTTTTGCATAGTATTAATAAAATTCCAACAGTACACATATTTATAAAAATAGAATTTGAGTATTTTAAAGCAAAAGTAATTTTGTGAAATGATGTCAAGTTGTAATATTTCATTTTTATCCATTTTTTAGACTAAGGACATTCAAAATAATTTTTCTTGCCCCAAAGTATTCCATAGTTGTCAACTGCAAACTTCAAACACAAATAAATTTCAACTATGGTCAAATACAAACCTGCCAAGCTCTTCCAAAATATCGTAGTACTCGCCAACATTACCCATCTTAACCGAAACAGGTTGTGGAACGTACTTCTTCCATAAGTCATAGTCTACAAATATTAAAAATAAAATGCAATAATTACATACAAACAGGTTGGGGAACGTTTTTGTTCCATAAGTCATGGTCTACAAATATTAGAAATAAAATGTAATAATTACATACAAACAGGCTAGGGAACATACTTCTTTCATAAATCATAGTCTACAAATACAAAATGCATAGAAATAAAATATAAAAACATACTGCTTCCAAAAATTTGTATTTATTTTACCAAATAAATTAATAGCTACATGTTCCATTTGATCACAGCATTTTTAAAGCTTAATACATCATAAACACATCAATTGGGTAATTGCTAGCACTCAAGTGTGGTAGATCATGCATTTTGAGCCTTGGTCGGATAAAATCGAAGACTATAAAATTGGTATTTGCTGCTTCTCCGCTAGGCATGAAGCATTAAGGAGTAAGAACAAAGACTGGTTGGCTCCAATTCAGGATATAGTGTCCGAGTAAATCAACATGTCTACCCGCGGACTATCGTTTCAGTGAGTGAGCACTATAAAAATCCAATTGAGCGTGTTGATCTAGTACAAAGTGGACATTATCATCACTAATCGAAATGTACCATTTTGTCACCATGATATAGCTGAAAAATTGCTCACATGGCATTAAACAGCAATCAATACATTGTACTTACAGAATTTGTCATAGTTATCAACCTTTGGTCCATGACCTCTGATCTTTCTGCCAAATTCATCTGGAATATAAAAAAAAATAAGTTGTCTTTCTTTCTAAATCACACAAAATGGTATTAGATAATTTTACAATATGCCACTTTTTATTGAAAAGTATTTGAATGTTTGTTTTGTTTTTGTCTAGGCATTCTTTATCAATTTTCATCATTATTGTGGAAACCACTGAAGATTTGAAGAAGGGCCATTACTGACTTGCGACTGACATTTAAAATTTTCTAAATTTTATTTCATTTATTATTAATTTTTTTGTGACTTGTAATAAATACCTAAAATTCATCAAAATCCATGACAACGGTTATAATTTTATTTTCTGTTTTCTGATTGCTAAAATTTTTGTGCAAATATGGTTAATTCATTACATCAAGTGATATCTTTGTATGAATGTTTGATTTTCTAAACAGAATATATCACTATACTAATTCAAAATATCAAAAAATCTGTATCAGTGAAAAGTTTAATATGACAAAACCTTTCACACAAAATAGCCATGCTTATGGTATATCCACAAATCAACAGTTTATTTTTATACAGTAATCCCTCTCTTAAAAGACCACTCCCACTAAAGGCCATCTCTCTCATCAGGCCAGAATTCAGATGTACTGAGATAGTAAAATACATACTGCTAAAATATCTCCCTCAAGAATGGCCTCCCTTCTTAAAAGACTGTTTTTTTTTTTTTGCAGAAGGGATGGTCTTATAAGAGGAATACTACTGTAATAGATTTACCTTCCTGAGCCTTCTTCTTTTTAATAGCATCAGATTCATCTGTCTTGATTACGGCAGTTGGTTCACATGGCTCACTCTTGCCGTAGAAGTTCTCGGCAATGACACGGAACTGATATTCATGACTGGATGTCAAACTGGTAATGTTATGGAAGGTCATTCTACAGAAAAAATGTAGTAAAATAAAAAAAAATTAATTACTCAAAACATGTGTTTCTGTTTTTTTCTAAATCCATTTTTGCTCCCAATCAAGACTTTTGAGTAGGCAAATGTAACTGTTTTTGAAGAAAAATATATGTCTAAAAGAAGATACCACATCAAGGATAAAACATGCATTTTTGATGCAAAATTGCACCATAAATAATCACCTATAAGTAAGAAGTTGGGAGTTCAAATATTTTTTCCAGGGAGAGGTTTTATCTTATAAGCCTGATCATGTCTCAGGGTTAAAACATCTTCTTATAAGCCTGATCATGTCTCAGGGTTAAAACATCTTCTTATAGGCCTGATCATGTCTCAGGGTTAAAACATCTTCTTATAGGCCTGATCATGTCTCAGGGTTAAAACATCTTCTTAT
>MJUT01032711.1:131956-172842 GCA_002080005.1 Gigantidas platifrons
TCATGTCTCAGGGTTAAAACATCTTCTTATAGGCCTGATCATGTCTCAGGGTTAAAACCTCTTTGCAAAATTTGTCAATATATGTTGACAATAGATAACTAAATAATGTTGGATTGCCTATTAACTTTTTACTTATTTATTTTCATATATTGTTGTAATTCAGACAACTTAGGGGCTTTTGGCACTGTGTGTAATAGTGTATTGATTTTTGTGCATGCATGTCACAACTTTCTGTTGTTGAATTTCTTTGGACTATCTGATAATAATCAGATAAATAATATTAATCTTACCTAGCTGGAGCCACTCTGAGCCAGTTGGTGTTTGGTGGTTCACATTTCTCTACAATATATTGTGTAATGAAGCTGCCTCCATCATTCAATGGTGGTTTCCATGACAACAGGACAGAATCATCACGAATGTTCTCACATGTAGGATAACGAGGTGGATCTGGACGATCTAAAAACAAAAGCAAAACCAGGAATGATCTATGAACAGTTCATAAACTAGAGATATTAACTATCAAATAACAAGTACATCAATTTTTGAACGGTTCATAACACAATGGATGATATAAAAAAACAAGAGAGGAACAATCTAAAAATAGTTCATGGAAAAGGGGGCATTTGCATGGTCTAAATAAGATAAACATTATCTATAGACAATTCATAAAACTAAATTTTGAAAATAAGAAAATACAGTTAAACCTGTCTAATGTGACCTCCCAAGTGAACATTGAAATATGGTCACATAAGACAGGTGGTCGCTAAATACAGGTTTAATTAATATGAAATGCAGTGGGAAGGGAAATTAAAATTAAGGTCATATAATACAAGTTGTTGTTTAATAGAGGTGGTCATATAATACAAGTTGTTGTTTAATAGAGGTGGTCATATAATACAAGTTGTTGTTTAATAGAGGTGGTCACTAAAGCAGCTTTGACTGTATTTCAATAAATACACAGATTTGCTTTTTAAGGAGAAATTAAGTTATTTAACATAAACCAAATGTGGGACATACTGACATGGGTAAGACTTAATGAATCCAACCGCGAAGCATAAAAAATTCAATCATTTACCAACAGAAAATTATCATTTCAGTTTTCCTTACCATTGATTTGTATTTTGATAACAGCAGAATCTGATCCTAGATTATTTTCGGCCGTAATCCTGTATGGTCCATCTTGATCTTTGTTAGCGTCTTTGATGGTCAGGGTCGCGTGCCTCTCTGTGACTTCCTGTACATAATTACGACCTCTAACCTCCTCTCCGTCGTGCATCCAAGTAATTTTTGGTTTAGGATTACCGGTAAATGGTATTTTCAGGGTAGCAGTTTCTCCCTTCTCGAAAGTAGCTACATCTTTGAATCTCTTAGGAACAGTTATTTTTGGTGCAGCTATAAATGACATTTACACAATATTAATACAGTGGTAATTGTATCATGACAAGCCAGAATTGTTTTTTTTTTTCAAACAAAGCAAACATTAGATTATTTATTTTTTGAACATATTAATTAGTCAAATTAGATACTTTTTCTGCAAATTTAACCAAAACTCTGTATGGTCAGGTAGTTTATTTTGCTTGCATCTTTCAGGTCAATTTACTATACCCTTTTTGGTGGCAGAATTTTATTTTCTAAAAAAAAAAAAAAGAAAGGCCGTCGCAACATCCCCCTCCCCTGTCCCCAAAAAGTTAAATGGTTGTTTCCTTATATGGAGAAACCACTTTACCATAAACATTATTAAAACAAAAAAATGAACTTACAGCTGATCTCAAGCTCAGCTCTGGATGTTCTGGAGCCTCCATTGTTTGATGCTTTACAAGAATATTCATCTTGATCCTCACCAAACACGTCGTGTACGACAAGAATTTGTTTGTCACCCTCATTGTAAATTTCATATTTTTTACTTTCAAAAAGTTCTCTGGTTCCCTTGAACCATTGGACATCAGGAGCAGGGGTACCAGATACCTCACATTCAAATTTAGCGTTCTTTCCTTGTTGAGCATGGCACTTCCTAAGTCCAGATGTGAATTCAGGAATAATAGCAGCTGAAATAAAAAGTATTAAAAATTCTAGCAATGGCAATTTTTCTCTAGGTATACAATGTTATTTAATTTCGCTACATCTATTGACTTTGATACTACATGTACATACATGCATCAAACGTCTTTCCGCAAAAAGACATGTCCCTATTTATTTCATACAAAGGGACTGTCGTCATGATCTTATGGTAGTAGAATTTACAACTCCCTGTGCAATCAGTGCCTATCACCACTAACGTTGTGAGTTTGAGCCCCGATCATGGCGAGGCATACAACATTATGTGATAAAGTTTGTCAGTGACATGCAACAGGTCGGTGGTTTTCTCTGGGTACTCCGGTTTCCTCCAATCCACCAATGAAACTGACTGCCACGATATAACTGAAATATTGTTGAAAGTAGTGTTTAACACCATAACCTAACCCTAACCCTATTTCATATAAAACCACTCATTTTCAAAAAAAATATTATGAGGAGATTTCTTAACTGATTTTCTAGACTTTTTCACTTTTAAAAGCAGAATTAATATAATTTCATATAAATTTTTTGGACTTTTATTTAAAAGCATTTATGATTAAAACACAAATATAATTTCTTTAAGTCAAAATTTTCTATGATTATTTAGTACATAACATATAGAAATAGTAAATTTTCATTGGTTGTTAGCTAGGCACTATATTTCAACAGTATAGTTCATGTCTTGACTACGGGAGACTATACTTCGCAACGGGCACTACACTAAAACGACCATTCTTCCCGCGGGACTATACCAAATTTTCCGCGAATTTACGTAATGAATTTTCAATAAAAGTTACTTCCCTTGATATGCACGGCGCTACGATTAACAGTTGATTACATCATTGCCGACATGGCTGCCAGATTCGGCAGCACGGATGCCGACGAATTCACATTGCAACAATAAAATGTAAAGTCAAAAGCGGCCACCAAATATGCAGCTAAAGTTCTCTCTGACTTCATGTTGGAAAAAAATTATGACGGGGAGATAGGCACAATGGATATTGTTGTACTCAATGGCATTTTACAAGACAATTACGCAAATGTCAGAACCAGCAGTGGAGATTATTATTCTACAAGCTTATTAGTTGCAATTTTATAGCCATTAGACATGTTATGTACTAAATTTATTATGTACTTCTCCCTCGGGAACCGTTCTCCTATAGTGTTGGCTGGGAAAGTATAGTGCCCTCGCCTACAGGCTTGGGCACTATACTTACCCAGACAACACTATAGGAGAACGGTTCCCTTGTGAGAAGTCCATAATAGGATAATAGAACTTTTCAGGGTGAACAAAGTTAAACTTTGTTTTTAAATCATATTTTAAGGAAATGTAGAAATAAAGTTATAGGAAAATAATATGGAGAATAAACTATATTTATTTCTGCTTTTAACGCTGAGAATTTCATGCATAATCATGTGAAAAATTACTTGAATCATCATCCTAGGCATCAAGATTTTTCATATTTACAACACATTCAAAAATAAATTATATACACATGAATTTTATCTACAAACTATGACAGAATTATATTCAGGGTCCATCTTGTCGTGGTCATATGGTAGTTGGATTTACAACTACATATGCAATCAATGCCTATCATCACTAAAGTTGTGAGTATGAATCCTGATCAGGCGAGGTGTACTTGATACAACATTATGTGATAAAGTTTGTCAGTGACTTGCGGCAGGTCGGTGGCTTTTTCTAGGTACTCTAGTTTCCTCCACCAATAAAACTGATTGCCACGATATAACTCAGGGATCACTCTGGGCTGCGGATTCACGACATTGATGCGTTATTATCGGAAATGCCACACTAAAAGAATGAAAACGTGTCAGACCGCCACTGAAATGTCTGAAATGCCACATTCATTTTGGGTCATGAGCAGTAGCTGCGGCAAGAAATTGAACTCACTTACTTTCTGTCTCGAGTGAAAAATTATTTTGAGAGAATCCCATTGCTGGTTCTTGGCTGACTACCATATCTCGTTCGTATTTCATATAATAGTAGTATACTAGCGGGAACCAGTTTACAATAACCTTGAACTTCCATATAAAAAATTCTGATTGGTTACTTTTTCTCAAGTAAAATTCTGATCGGATTCGGTCAAGTAACGATTTTTTATGGGTTGTTTTATTATGTATTCTTGTAGTAATCGTCGGCAATCTGCGAAAATATTCTTTATCCCAGTTTTAAATCGACGAAAAGTTGAATTCAATAGGAAGATTTTAAAAATGCAGAAAATGTAATTCAAATTTTTTCTAGTTAATAATGATTACAAGGCAATTAATTCCTTAATTAAGGTATAGATCAAGACCAAGTGAACTGTCAGCAAAATAGGTCTCAGGATAAGCCTCTGAAGGTGTTTCAATTCTGTTAAATCCATTTTGTTAAAACCCCCGGCCTAAGCCCCCCTTGGATTTTATGTAGATTTGGCCTATCAACATAAAATCCCAGGGTAATCCCCGTAACTGAAATATTGCTGAAAGTGGCGTTAAATATCATACCCCCCCCCCCCAACCCAAGATAATATTTGTTCACTCATGTACCTTTAGGATCTTTAATTTTGACAGACTGTGAGTTCATTGATGGTTTACTCATTCCAGCCTCATTTTCAGCAAATACTCTAAATTCATAACGTTTGTCCTCAATCAGATTTGGAATATTCAAAATGTTGGTCAAACATGGTTGCATGTTGACTCGAGTCCAGTTATCATGTCCGTGTTCACGTTTGTCTACCCAGTAACTCTTGATCTTTCCTCCGCCATCAGAATTTGGTTTCTCCCATGTGAGACTAACAAAGTCGCCTCCAACCTCTGTGATTTCTGGAACGCCTGGAGCATCTGGTGTGTCTGAAAACGTTAAAAATGAACAGTGTCAACTAAATTTCACACAAATATCCCTTTTCATGTTTGAGATGAATGTCGATCGTACAATTTTTCAATTCAAATCCAACTCCCTTTCCAAGTACCAAAAACAAAATAAATAAACAAATCAACAATAAAAAAAGATCTTACGGATATTGAATGAAATAATAAAAAAAAAATCTGTAATTTGCATAATGAAAATATCCAACTACAGAGATGCAGCATTTCTTTCATATTTGAGAGAGAAAAACGAGAGAAAAAATGAATAAATTTAATATTAGAAGTCATACCAAATGGCATCTTGGCAATGATTGGTGTTTCTGCTTTCAGAGGTTCTGATTGGCCAAATTCATTGACAGCTGACACTCGGAACAAATACTGGTTGTTATCATATAGTCCTTGTACATCTTGCTTACAGTCCTGTAAAAGATTAATTATTAGCTTTATAATTAATTAAAAACAAAACGTTTCTCCTAAAATAGAAAACTCATCTCACAAAAATGCAATATACATGCATATACAAAACATGTATAAATATATATTCTTTTACATTCTCCCTCGTTTCTTCAAGGGTATTATATAGCATATTATTTTGCACTGACCAGCAAGATATGCATAACAATCTCTATTCAAAGAGGTCAAATCATGATCCCATGTCAGTGACCTCGGTGGTATAAGTACCTGAATTACTCGTGGAACCGGCCTTTATTAATAGGATGTTTGTACCAACTTAAACATGATGGGTACCTGAAATCAAGGGAGGGTACATAATACCCTTCCTGAGCCTCAGGCTCATTATAAGAATAACCCTCATCCTTCACATCCTTACAGGTATGCTTGGATGAGGTAACATTCATCTCAAGCAAGTGACAGCCATATTATATAACTACCCCACTGGTTCTCGAAGGATGCAGCGCTGTATTAAATATATTTCATTCAACCCAACACTGTTAGGGTTAGATCTTTAACTGACAATTTTTTGTTCTTCCCTCTGCAGGATTCGAACCCACACCATTGTCACACTGCTGCATCAGCCCCTTCGGCCAAATCCAATATATGTATTAAAATAAAAAAATAAGTTATGTAAGACATTTGTTTTTCAAACCAGCTAAAACAATTAATATAAAGGAATATTAACTGAAACCAGTTGACCAGATACTCAAAATAAGTTCAACTTTTAATTTAATTTAATTCTAAAATATTTTTGTAAGTAAATTGATTACTTATATTTTTCAGTCCTTTAAATTACTTACCTTGCAGCGAGATGAAACAGTGACCCAGTATGGTTTTCCAACTTCCTGTCTCTCAATAATATAGTGTGAAATTCGGCCACCACCATCTCCTTTTGGAGGTTTCCATGACAACTTGCAAGAATTTTTGGTAATGTCTGACACTCCAAGAGGTCCTGTTGGTGCATCTGGGACACCTATTGAAAAGAGAAATTTAAGTTATGGGAATAAATATCAATACAGTTTGGTTTATGGTGTTTAACACCATTTTCAACAATATCAATACAGAAATTCACTTATACTCCAATATAATATTCAAATATTGCACAAGCAAAATTATTTTGGAAAAAAATGTTTTGTTGAACTTGTTTCATAATTTCTGTTAAAAAAATCATATATAAATATAGATTCTCCTTCAGTTGCCCGTGGGTTACGATATTTCTCCACTCAAGAAAGTTAAATTTAAAATTTTAACCACAAGCCGTAAGGCGAGTGGTTAAAATTTTTAATTTAACTCTCGAGAGTGGAGAAATATCGTAACCCACATGGGAAACTGAAGGAGAATTTGTTTCTCTCATTATTTAACATGAACTTTATTTCAAAATTTGAAATTAATGCGTTTGAAATTAATGAGGGGAAAAGCACGAGACATTTTAATCCTCTAGAGGATTACAGATTTTTCCACCACTGGTTCAGCAGGGTTAAAACGCCGTAATAATGTAAGAAAGCAGAATACAACATTTTTAATGGTATATACAATAACAGAATTAAATAATTTTTCAATTATTAATGTAGATTTTTGTAACAATGCTATCATACAAAACCTTGCATCTGGGAAATAAAATTCTCAACACCAAATAACATTTAAATGATCAAGATGCCCAGATGTAGTGCTTATTGACAGACGTAAAGAATACCACTCAACTGTAGGCTAGGGGTTATTTCACACTCGTTTTAGGGTACGAGTTACACTCATTGTTGAAGACCAGATGTAAAGAATACCACTCAACTGTAGGCTAGGGGTTATTTCACACACGTTTTAGGGTATGAGTTACACTCTTTGTTGAAGAACAGACGTAAAGAATACCACTCAACTGTAGGCTAGGGGTTATTTCACACATGTTTTAGGGTACGAGTTACACTCATTGTTGAAGACCAGACGTAAAGAATACCACTCAACTGTAGGCTAGGGGTTATTTCACACTCGTTTTAGGGTACGAGTTACACTCATTGTTGAAGACCAGACGTAAAGAATACCACTCAACTGTAGGCTATGGGTTATTTCACACTCGTTTTAGGGTACGAGTTACACTCATTGTTGAAGACCCTATAGTGACTGAAATGTTAAACAGCAATAAAAGTCTTGTTCCTTCACTTTATTTTGCATCAAAGTGTAATGTTGGATCGTTTCTCGTGTTCATTTACATCCTTATCCTTTCTTACTACAAGCTGTTCCTTTACTTTAATTTGTGTCAAAGTGTGAAGTTGGATAGAATCTCGTGTTCATCTAAATCCATATCCTTATATACTAATGATAAATTTCTGAACATAAGAACCATTTGAAGCTAGAACGACTGTTTAAACATGTTACAAAGAACTTACCGACAACTTTAAGTCCAAATCCTAATTCAGCAGCACCGCCAGCATTACTGACATCCACTTTGTATTGTCCTATATCATCTATACTGGCATCTGTAAATTTATACATTTTAAAATTTAATTTCCATAGTTTAGATTTTTTACTTTTTTTGTAATACTTTATTAATATTAGTGGCTTAAGTATAAATCTTTTCTTTTTTTTCACATTTGAACAAATGTGACCCAAGAAATGTATATCAGTCACATTTTAACTACATATAACAATACAAAACAAAACAAGAAAACATACACCTTATTAGCAGATGTGACATGTTGTGGTCTTTTTTAATTTTTTATCTTCAATGACTTGAGGTAAGAAGTGGTTGTTTGTATTGTTGATAGCGGTAGAATTGTTGACTATCACTATTTAAACTTTCTTTATTAAAAAATAATAAATGACTGATGACTCTATATCTTACTTTATACATTTTATATCTGATTACTTCCCTTGAAATTTGAAATCTTCTTCTAGAATTTCAGGAAAAATTATTCTTGGTTGATTAAATGCAATTAAAAATCTGCATAACATACCATTGATAGTCAAGGTTACATATTCATCAAAGGCCAAGATCTTTACACGTCCATTTTCAACTAAGTCTCGTCCATTCTTCTTAATCTTAACGTCAAATGGTCCGGTACCAGTGAATGGAATCTTGATCTTGAATTGCTCTCCAAGTTCAACTTGTTGGTCACGGATTTCTTTTCCAAATTTAGGTGGTTCTGAAGAGAAAAAAATCAAATTATAATAAGATATCCACCATGAGCATGGAATACTACAATAAACAAAAACTCTGCCTATATAAATAACATGATACAAAATGTTTCACTCTGAATTATGATGCTTCGAGTTAATTTGAAAAATGAGGTCATTTACCTTTTTCCCATTTTATTCTCAATTGTGCAAAAAAAAACTTTCAAATATGAAAGTTGTGATATAATACAATCCTGCTATTCATTTACTTCAACACTTTTGATCCTGTTGGTGCTTCCCCATTTCCTTCTGCAAGATTTTCGGATTTCCAGATTTCAATAGAAGTCTTGTAGTATATATATAGTCGGGGCTGCTGTAGTCGTGATCGTACAGTAGTTGGATTTACAACTACCTGAGCAATCATTGCCTATCACCACTAACGTTGTGAGTTTGAATCCCACTCATGGCAAGGTGTACTCGATACAACATTATGTGATAAAGTTTATCATTGACTTGCGACAGGTCAGTGGTTTTCTCCGGGTACTCTGATTTCCTCCATCAATAAAACTGACTGCTGCAATATAAATGAAATATTGTTGAAAGTGGCATTAAACACACTAAACCAAATTAAACCAACCATCTGTAAGATTTTCGGATCTTTTTGATTGTCACCATTTAATTCAGATTTCAAAATAAGTCTTGAAGCATATACATATATAGTCAGTTTTCTTATGTTTCCAAAACACAGATGTGTCCTATAAATGAGAAATTCATCAGTTTTTTTTCTCCAAAATTTTAATATTTTTGTTTGAAAACGAAAGTGCTCAATATTCCACACATGTGTATCAGTCAAATATTTTTGTGAAACTAATGTGATTTACCGAAAATTAGGGGTCAAGTATTATCACTCCCTACATATAATCCTCTTCAAGATTAATTTGATACAAACTTTCCAATTTTGCAAAGCTCACAAAAACTATCTGATTGTACGGTACGTAACAAATATTATACTGTAGTCATCCTCTTATAAGACCACTCTCATCAAAGGCCACCCTTCATAACAGGCCATATTTCATATCTAGATGCACTGAGATAGTAAACTACTACTATTGTCACCCCTCTTATTAGGCCACATTTCAGTGCAGAAGGGGTGGCCTTGTTGGAAGGGAGACAACTGTACATGAACACATACCTTGTACTTTGAAGTTAGATGAGCATGAATCTCTTCCAAGAGAATTAGAAATGTCACATTTGATTTCTCCGGCATCATTAGCATAAAGTTCTGTGAAACGTAATATGCATATATCATCGTTTTGTATTATTCTTGTACGACTGGTGTTGCCAACGGGAACTGCATTCTTATACCTAAAATTTAAATAATAACAAAAAAATAATAATAAAGGGACTCATATTATATAGAATAAAATGACCATAAAAATAGATCACTGTTGTACCAGATAAATGTTGATAACAATACTTTATTACCACAGCTTTATTTTCAAAAATATCCTTTGTATATGAGGGACAATTGTGATTGTATGGTATTTGGATTTATAACTACCTATGCAACCAGTTCAGTGCTTATCACCACTAACGTTGTGAGTTCGAATTCCGCTCAAGCAAAGGTGTACTCGATACAACATTATGTGATAAAGTGTGTCAGTGACCTGCGGCAAGTCTGTGGTTTTTCCTGGGCACTCCGGTTTCCTCTACCAATAAAACTGACCGCCACGATATAACTGAAATTTTGAAAGTGGCGTTAAACACCATAACCTTAACCTATACCAGCAATAATATAAGAAAAATATTTTTAAAATTGGTGTGTAAAACACTTGTTACCCTTACTATTCTATTAAAAACACTTGTTACCCTTACTATTCTATCCCATCTGTTTTCAGATAAATGTAAAAATAATAATAAAAAATATGTTCCTTACCAAGAAATTTCAGGCATTGGTTTGCCATGGATCTGTACACTGAATTCAGTTTCACCTCCGAGGGGACCCATCTCATTGGGATGTAGTTTCTTAATGAATTCTGGAGCACTTCCAACTGAAATAAAATATTCATAATCTTTATGAAATTATTTTCATTTTTAAAAACTAATAAACAAAATTAATTTAATTCATAACACTATGTACATTTTCTGCTGAAATGTGTGATACAGAATTTCTAAATTCTGCAAAATAAGAAAATGGAACTTCTTCCAAAATACTCAAACAAAATATGTTCTGAATAAGGCTAAATAAAGACGACAAAAACGACAAACACCAAGTGATGGCAATACTTCATATGACCCTTTGGGACAGGCAAGCTACAAAATACATGTGTTACTGCTAACATGGTTAAAAATATAGGGAAGGTAAGTAGATAAAACTTATAAAACAAAATATTTTTAGCAAGGCTATACAGGACAAGGAGACAGACTTTCATAAAGTACTGCGTTTACTACTATTATACCTATTTTGTCCCAGTCTTGTTAAAAATGCGGTTATAGTGACAACCAGAACCTTTTAACCGTAATGGAAGCAAGAGATTTGGCGCTGTAAAATCTTATTCACCCCACCATTTCTTTGGAAATGCCTGTACCAAGTCAGGGCCATTGTGGTTTTCCCAGTTTTCCGGTTGTTGACTGATTTTGTATGTTTGTTGACTTATGAGTTTTGACTCCCTTTGGAAGATTGCTCGGTGTTCGGTAATTTTGTTATTACCCTTATTTAACGGTGCTTGTCTAAAAATGGCAATAAACACTTTATGGTAGCCACTGTAAGGGTTGGTAGGGTTAATGGATACACATGTATTTTTATTTTGGCCTAATTAACAGTCAGCCATTATGGGAGAAGACAAAAATTATATATCACGTACCGATCTTTTCTTTGATTTTGATTAGTCCAGTTGTACCACTTGGTTCTCCCTCTCCAGCTTGATTGACAGCTCTGACTCTGAACTCATAGTCAGAACCTTCTGGTAATCCAGATACGGTGTATCCACAGTCTGTCACAGGATAGTCAGTAGCCTTGGACCAGATGTCACTATCCTTAGGTTTCTTCTCAACAATATATCCTGTAAATAAAGCAAAGTAATTAATTGATTGATTAATTGGAGTTTAACGCTAACATTAGCCATATTTAAGCTACATAGAGGCATTAAATCAAATTAATGATGTGGTGCTATGATAGTAATACAGTCAAACTTGGCTTGAAGGTGACCTTATAACATCAGAAGTCACCTGCTGTAAATATTCAGTTTAAAACCCTTCTGATCAGATTTACGAGCTAGTTTAACTCAGATAAGCAGTCGCCTACCTAACCTGGTCAGCAGTCCTTTCAAGTTTATCCCATTGCATCAGTTTACCAGATTTTAAAAGATTATCAGATATTAACTTTTGATGCATTCTCAAAACATTGTTGTATCAAATAAACCATCAACTTCTTGAATAATTAACTAATTAATCCAAAGGTGACTTCTGAATACAATTTTTACTGTACATTTTATTCTGTCAAAAGATAATGTAATTTTATCAAATTTGGTTGGCACTCATATTTAATTTGTTTCTTTTTAAATTCTTTTCATCAGATCATTTAAAAGATTTTAAAATATTAAAAATAAAAAGGATGTCAATTTGTATTTGTTAGTTAATGACTCTTCTGGAGGTTATACTTTACTTTTCTGACAGTATATAATTAATATTAATCAGGTGAGAGGTCAAACTCTGATAACACTGGACAGAATGATTCTGTTTGTAACATTCTGCAGTTACCTGCTGTATACTTCTACACATTCTTTTTTTCTTGATAAAACTGAAAATCTATCCCTACACAAGTTTATTATTCTTATTAATAAATATTTAACATAAAAATTTTCAACCTTAAAATTAATACACTTGAACTTGTGCAATCCGACACCAGAGTTTTCCAACATCCTGTGACATCCGACAAAAATTTATGGTCCCAAAGTATTTCTGTTAACTAAAATAAAAGAACCGCCTAGCGAATGAATGCGCGACGTATCCCCCCGCACTTGCATAATATTTAGTTTTATATATTTATAGAAAGCAGCCTTGCAGTCTTAAGGTATAACATACTTACAAGCCACATGCAAATATTATTCAAATCTATCCATGTTTACTAAAGTTATCACATAAACAAGATACAATTCTCAAAATTGGTGATTTTTCAACCAAAACCTAACATATTCACCAAAAACCCTTGCTTCAAATATTTCCATGTTAAAACCCATCCAAGATAATGATAATTACAAGCTACTTGCAAAATATTATTCAAATATATCCATGTTTACTTAAGTTATCGCGTAAACAAGACGCAATTCTCAAAATTGGTGATTTTTCAACCAAAAACTAAGATTTTCCTCCAAAACCCTTGCTTCAAATATTTCCATGTTAGAACCCATCCAAGATAATGATAATTACAAGACACATGCAAAAAATTATTCAAATCTATCCATGTTTACTGAAGTTATCACGTAAACAAGACTCAATTCTCAAAATTGTTGATTTTTAAACCAAAAATTAAGATTTCCCCCCAAAACCCTTGCTTCAAATATTTCCATGTAAGAATCCTTCCAAGATAATGATATTTACAAGCCACAAGCAAAAAAATATTCAAATTTATCCATGTTTACTAAAGTTATCGCGTAAACAAGACACAATTCTCAAAATTGGTGATTTTTCAACCAAAAACTCAGATTTTTCCCCAAAACCCTTGCTTCAAATATTTCCATGTTAGAACCCATCCACGATAATGATAATTATAAGCCACATGCAAAAATTTATTCAAATCTATCCATGTTTATTCAAGTTATCGCATAAACAAGAAAGTGTGACGGATGGACAGACAGACGGTCGCTATATTACTATATCCCCTCAACGCTATCGCGGGGGGGATAATAAAACCTGAGTATTCCGACATTCTGTACAATCTGACACATTTCCCTGGTCCCTTGGTGTGTCGGATTAGGCAGGTTCCACTGTATATTAATATATGAAGTATTAAAAAACAATAGTATTAAACATTAAGAAATTTTGAGAAATAAATGGAGTTATTTACCTTTGATCTTAGCACCTCCATCATTTCTTGGTTTGTCCCACTTAAGATCAACAAAATTTCTTCCAACATTAGCAACTGTTGGTACACTAGGTGGCCCTGCTGTAGCTAAAAATACAAACATTTTTAAATTAAAACTCTGATATTATAAAAGGGCAGTCATGGTCGTGATCATATGGTAGTTGGATGTGATAAAGTTTGTCAGGTTGGTGGTTTTCTCTAGGTGCTCCTGTTTCCTCCACCAATAAAACTGACCGCCACAATATAACTGAAATATTGTTGAAAGTGGCATAAACTAACATAACCCTAACCCTGAATTTTGCACAATATCAAGTGTCTGCTATGAAACTATAGCACACTATAAAATATGATTAATATATTTACAAGCATAAGAGGTACAATCTATTGGGTTTTTTTCTTTTCTTTAAGCAAATTAAAGTGTAATTCAATTCTAAGAAGAGAGGTTAAGACACATAACACTAATTTAACCCTGCCACGTTTTATCAAAGTTTCTGTACCCAGATAAAATACTGTGTTAGTTGTAAGTCAATCAATAAAACTGAATACTATAATATTATTTCTGAAATGACTTACTATATTTAGGTTTGGTAGTAACCATTGGTGTTACATTACTGGGTTCTCCTAGACCAGCGACATTCTTAGCTCGTACTCGGAATTCATAGTCTTTACCCTTCTTAAGTCCATCCACTGCAACAATAAATAAATACATTCTGACCAATTTCTACCATTAAATTCAATTGAACATAGACTGGATAAAGTTTTGCTCTATACAGTTACTGACCAAAATACAACTTATACTGGTATCTAATTCATGTAGAGCGAATGGTAAAAAACGGTAACAGTATAAGCACAGACTTGATAGAGGACACTCCTGAAAGCTATTAGTATTACATTTGTTTCTGCTATTTTCAGACAATTTGGCATTTATTTTGGACTTTTTGTCATGGCAGGATATAAACAATGCACACACATTGTTAATAAAAATAAAAATTGGTTGCACTTGTTGCAAATCGATCCATAAAAGCACTTGTAGAGCACACTTAAATAGAAATAAATCATTACATACACGGTAATATTTATATCAACAAAGCCATTGAAACTGAGGGGCCATCGTGGTCGTGAGCATATGGTAGTTGGATTTATAACTACCTATGCAATCAGTGCCTATCATCACTAATGTTGCGAGTACGAACACTGCTCATGTGAGGTGTACTTTATACAACATTATGTAATAAAGTTTGTCAGTGACTTGCGACAGGTCTGTGGTTTTCTTCTGGTACTCCGGTTTCCTCCACTAATAAAACTGACTGCCATGATATAACTGAAATATTGTTGAAAGTGGTGGTAAACACCATAGCATCCTTCCCCCATTAAAACTGAGTCAAAACTGAAATTTTGTATTCAAGTTCAATGGCCACCACATATCCTAACCCAAAATCTTTAATGAAATACACATACATGTCTATTTATATGAAAAGTCAAAAATTCTTACATTTATTTTCAAAATTCGGTATGAGAGAGATAGATACATATGTTTTGGCTTAAAGTGATCCTAAATAATGTAATTGATTAAAACTAAGGTCAATCTTCCTCAGACATAGGTAACTGTTGATGATTTTGGCGATCCTGTATAGGCCTTTTGATTTTCTTCCTCTCATAGATTGTATATTGTTTTGGATTTCCAATATTTTGACATTAAACATAACTGGATGAATGTTATTCCATAAACATGTCGTGCACACTAAATAAAACATCTACAGGTCTTTTTAACCACTTACCAGTATATTTACAATCTGGAGTTGGTATATCGTTATGTAACTTCCACCGTCCAGAGGATGGATCTTTGTATTCCACACAGTATCCCTGGATTTTCTTTCCACCATCGTGTACAGGTTTACTCCATGCTAATGTGACGCTATCCTCGTCAATATCTAGAACATGAGCATTTCCTGGTGAACCTGGAGCAGCTATAAATAGAAAAAGTATATCGTGTAAATTTAGTGCCAAATAAAAACCAATTGTATCATGACCAATGTACAAGATTATCATATCAAAGGCATAGAGGGAGATAACTCTCTTCTAAAAGACACATCTGACATTCCCCCTTCCTGTTTCTGTAAAAATAAAGTTTAGGTTAGGTTAACTTTTTGGTATTTATCATCCCTTTCAGAAATTTTTCAGGTATATTGCACTTAAGGAGAGCTTGAACAGCTAAAATAAACTGACCTGTGAACCCTCGACTTTAGTTGACCAGTGAACCCTTCGACCTTAGTTATCTGGAAACTACCTTAACCCCTAGGACACCAAGGCCCCTTAAAACACAGTTTATTATGTTTGTCCATCTTTGTATTTAAACTTAGGATTTTGTTCTCTCTTTCATTTCATATACATCTGCACACTGTGATGTATATATTATGATTGAAAATATTAGATATAAGAGAACTTTTTGTTTATGATTTTTTTGTTGTTGCTAATCTGTACAAAGCAATGAAAATCATATATCTCTTACATTACAAATTATCACTGAAATGTGAGAATTACATTGCAAACAAAAAAAATTGACTCAAAAGTAAATAAAAATAAAATGTGTTGATATGTGGTTTCCATTATCCAAGGAACAAGTTTCTAATAATTAGACCCATTCATATGGTCTTATTTTTGCATACATTTTAGGAAATTATTAATTATTTCTCGTCCACAGAAAAAAATAATATTTTGAATAAAAAAAAATCATAACACACTTACTGTATGGATGTTGAGCAACAACTGGAGATAAAATTTCCAAAGGTTCGCTGACGCCATGCTCGTTTTCTGCTGACACTCGGAATTTGTATTCATGACCTTCATCTAATCCCATGACCTCATATTTAGTACCACGGATAAATTTGCTGACTGGTTCCCATTTGCCTGTTCTGGTATCACATTTCTCTACGATGTAATTAGAGACCGGGCTACCACCATCTTCCTGTAATATTATTGGTTGATGTTCAAGTCATATTTTAAAAAACCTTTTTTTTTAAATTTGAAGAATGTGTCCATAGAACAAGGATACCCCCAGCTTTCATCTTAAGTACCCTGGAGCATAACTCCAGAACAGAAAAAAGTGGTAAATTCCAAATTTGACCTTGGCATTCCCTTTATGGTTCTTGACATTGTATAAAAATTTCAAATGATTTGCATAGAGAGAATTTAGGTTTTCGAGCAAAAACCAAATGCAATAAGTAGGAAAGGACCGACATGGCTAAAACTTTATGCCCTTGACCTCGCTTCAGGGGTCAAAACAAATTGTTACTCAGGTACATACAAAAATATAACGCCCTTTACAATATGGTTACAACTTTGCTGCTGATTGTTTTTAACAGACAGTAAACTTTATTTTGGTGTCTCATTAATTATTTGTTTCATTAATACTTGAAGTAAAACAGTAATGGTTGTCAATATAACAAACACAACCACTTCATTACCAAAACAAAAAAAGAAAATTTGTTAGTTGTTGCTGCTGATTATAACAGACCCTTTCTGTTTCTTTTTATTATCAATATTAGGTACTATTGTAGTATTTATTTTATCGTCAAATACACAATATCAAAATTATTATCATGGCGAGCTGTACTCGATATAACATAATGTGATAAAGTTTGTCAGTGACTTACGACAGGTTGGTGGTTTTCTCCACAATATAACTGAAATATTGTTGAAAGTGGCATTAAACACCATAAAAACCAAACCAAATCAAATCAAAATTATCTCCCTTACCTTGGGCTTATTCCATGTAAGTATACAGGAGTCTGGTGTCACTTCAGTGGCTTCTAATGGTCCTTCTGGTTTACCTGGTTTATCTGAAGACCAGAAAAGAAAATAATTTTAAAATGAACCAACAATTTTCATAATTTCAATATTTGAATGTTTAAGATCAAATAACATCTGTATGGTGATAACTTTTTGATGGTCTCCAATTATTGACGAACATTTTTGAACTGGTACTCCAACAAACAAAACTGACTGCCATGATATAAGTGAAATATTCCTGAATGTTACGTTAAACATTCACAATTACAATCCTCCGTTTTGCATACTCCAGTCCAAGGCAAGGAAAAGAAGAGTTTGAAGATACCAAATGGATAATCAGAATACGTAAATCGAAGAAGGACAGACAATTCTTATATCAACAGAAGATAGCCCTGTCTTTCAATATGTCGTCATACTCATTCCTGTCACTTCTGGGCTTTCCATTTTTATAAAACTTTCAAGCGAATAATTGTACTCATATTCCAAAATTGTCCAATTTGAACACTGTATCTATTATTCATTAAATCAATTTGATTAGTAATTTTTTCAAGTATGAGAACAACAACTATACTCGAAAGTTTTATGACCAAAAAGTCTCCTTCTTAATGTATTGAGACTATAATATTTGATTGAAATAAAAAAAATCTTACCAACGACAACGACATTCAATGAAATGGTATCTTGTCCCTTCTCATTCTTCATTGTAAGAGTGTATCTTCCAGCATCATCCTTGCTAGCTTTCTTATTCAATAACTTCAATTCATTAGGACTATTCTCAAATTTGATTCTGTCACCTTCAAAGATGTCTCTGGTTCCCTTAAATATGAAAATAGCAATTGTATTAATAAGTCTGCAGCTAGCATGGTCGGCATAGCTCTTCTTAGCATGTTGCGAGAATAATACTGCATCGTTTATCATTGTTTTGCACATTTTCAATAGTTTTTTAATTCTAAGTTTTAAATTTTTAAGTTTTTTAGTTTTTCAAAAGCATGACAAGAAATAATGTTGCTATTTTTGTATTTTTTGTTGGTAACCAGTTTCAATGGTTATAACTATAACCACCAATGAAAATGTCAAAATAGCGTCTTGTTTTCTATACACAAATATTTTTTACCAGCAAAATTATTAACTGACCAACAGTGCAACAGTGCCAAAAGTTATACTAGAACATTTCCCACAATTCATTATATTCTGAAACACTGAAGAGACCTTGTACAGCAGTGCATATAAGTTTCTGCTTTGTTGAAAGATTTGGATCACAAGTTTATGGAATTTAGACCAATACTTACAATAACCTGCAGGAATATGATTTCCTGTTAGAGGAATACAATTTTGTGTGCCATATGTACTTATAAGACCCCAATTAGTTGTAGGATTGGGATTTCCTGTGTATGGGAGTATGTATGTCCTGTGTACTTACAAGAGCCCAATTAGTTGTAGGAATGGGATTTCCTGTGTATGGGATTATGCATGTCCTATGTACTTACAAGAGCCCAATTAGTTGTAGGAATGGGATTTCCTGTGTATGGAATGACTATCTTGAATGGTTCTCCAGCTTTGGCAATGACATCTCTTGGTGTGAAATTCTTGTCAACTTTTGGAGCAACTGAGGAAAAAAAAAAAAAAATACTATTAGTTTGGAGGTTCTTGTATAAAACAAAACTAAAAAAGGTACAAAGCTGACGAGGAATAATATGGAAGTTAACATACCATTGTGCACACAAATTAGTTTTACAACTCTTTAGTTAATATCTACCCTTGAATACTATCCATCCTTCTAAGCTGACTTAAAAAAAGGATTTTTTTTTTATTGAGAAAAGAGCAACAATATCAAAATTATATCTAAAACTAAATTTAATCACTAATAAAAAAAAAAAACAAGTTGATATCAAATTTAGTGTTCACAACACGTTTTTAGAATAACCATCATCAAGTGACGCTAAAAATTGAAAGATTGGAAAGCCAAATAATTTAAAGTTTTGTGAGCAATAAAACCAAAGGGCCTAAACATGATAGCCTAAATCAGCTAAGATTTAATACAAATGTGTCTTCTTAAATTTCATCGAGTTAGTTTACCAACATTGATTTTGATATAATGTGATTTAATTGTACATAGTAGTTTTAATGTAATGATCTTATTAACCTGGTGCTGGTCTTGCTTTGATGGGAGCTCCTGTTTCAGCCCACAATCCAGTACCAGCGTTATTAATGGCTGCCACACGGAATTCATATTCTTTTCCTTCTTGTAATCCTTTAACTTGGAACTCATTTGATAGAATATCAGTGATGTTTGCCCTGTAATAAGAGAAATGAAAAAGGTTTTATTGACAAATAATTAAAAGGTTAAAGATTACATTGTACAAGAAAATGACATAAAATAGTGAAAAGAAGTAAAGTTGACCAACATGGAATATGACTTAAAGTTGGGTTATGACGTTTAACTCCACTTTCAACAATATTTCTGTTATATCATGGCGGTAAGTTTTATTGGTGGAGGAAACCGGGGTACCCAAAGAAAACCACCGAACTGTCGCAAGTCATTAACAAACTTTATCACATAATGTTGTATCAAGTACACCTCACCATGAGTGGGATTCGAACTCACAATGTTAGTGGTGATCAAAATATTGAATAATAAAATAATTAACTTTAAATCATTACAAAAACACTGGAGCATAACAAAACAACAGCAATGTTTTTCAATGATCTTGCCTTCTGGTAACAGTAATATTCGAATCATTGCGGACCAGAACTGAAAATCTGGATCACCAGATCTTAAATAAGTGGTCATAAGTCTTATGCAGTCATTTTTCCTTTGTCCCATGGGTGACTGCTGAATAAAGGTTTTGACTGTTTTATGTACCTTTACTTGAGAGAACAGTCACGGTATAACTGAAATATTGTTTAAAGTTGCGTTAAACATCATAACACTAACCCCTCCTACTTGAGAGAACAGAAGATGAATGATGCACGTTTTGTATGAAATATACTATCTTTATAACACTTACTTGACCCAGTCTGGTTTTCCTTTTTCTCTCTTTTCCACAGTGTATCCTTTAACTAAATTGCCCCCGTCACTTTTGGGTGCTGACCAAGCCAGGGTGATGGAATCTTCATTGAAGTCTATACATTTGGGTGTTCCTGGTGCTCCAGGGGTATCTGAAAAATCATTTACATAAACTTTACATTGTTTGTTTTTTTTCAGTGTGGTACTTGTAATTATTTATTATATATAGATAAGTAAGGCTGTTTGAAAACAATATCTTGTAAAGCAAAAAATAAAAAGAATAATGTTTTATTGTTTAATTTACCTTTTTACAATGTACTAAACAAGTTTGAGCTGAGTAAAACGATACAAGTTAGTAAATGTTCCTAACATTGTCAAATAAAACGAAGGTCAAATTCAAGAGTAATCAAGTGATAAAAAAAATAGTGCCTCCCCCCCCAAATATCAGAACCTTTATTAATTTCACTGAATAATAAAATAAAACTGACCGTATGGAAGTTTAGCATGAATTGGTTTCTCTGTCTCTAGGGGTTCACTGACTCCTTGGTTGTTCTCAGCCATTACTCTGAACTCATATTCAGTTCCTGGTTCAAGGTTACGGACTTGAACAGTTGGTTCTTTAGCTAGTCCAGAAACTTTGCCCCATTTGCTAGCTCCTTTCTTTCTCTTCTCAACGATGTAATTGTTGATCTTTTCACCTCCGTCATCCTTTGGTGGTTTCCATGACAATGTCAATTCATCTCCAACGATATCAGCTGCGGTGATTGGTCCTTCTGGTTTAGCGGGTGGAGCTATAATAGAAAGTGAATAATAATTTAATACTATAAAATGAGGCAAAAAAAGAAAATCATTATTTCTTAATAAGAAAACAATATAACAAAGAAATTAATATATTCTGTAAAAATGTAAAGAAAACCAAAAATTATTTATATTCTGTCATAAATTTTAGAATACTTAATGCATGAAATGAAAACATGGAATAACATGTCTATATGACACAGATAACCCTGCTTCCAAGTAAACAGGGGCATTACTTCAGAACGGAAAAAGTGGTCAAGTCTGAAGAATAACTTGGCATTCTATTTATGGTACCTAACCGTGTGTATATATTTCAACAGCTTTGCTTATTGGAACTTACGTAAGTGAGCAGAAACCAAATGTGTGATGTACTGGGCTGCGTTCAATATTGTAGCACCTAGCCTTGACGTTATTGAACGATTAGCTACGTAGCAGTGCTAGCAAATATGGCGCCAATCATATAGAATAATTTCTTGGAACATTTTAGCTAATCATATTTGTCTAGTAATAAATTATCATCCGTATTAAAAGCATTGCCACTTCCTGCAATGTCACTATTTTTGCCTTACGAAATTAAATTTAGTTTTTGCCGCCATCTTGGATTCAAGAGCTAGCATAATTTTTTTAAGCTAGCTAGAGCTACGTAGCGGCTAATCTAGCTTTCCGTTCAATAGGATTTTTCTACGTAACTTAACCTAGCAGCTACGATGTTGAACGCACCCCTGATATGGGTCAAATTTAATGCCACCGAAGTCTAGTAGTAGGGTCATAAAAACCTTTTTCGTCATTATTAATTTAAGAACAACAACTTACCAAGAACATTGACGTTGAGTGTAGCTACATCCTGACCAGATGGATTTTTTAAGACCAACTTGTATTTTCCAGAGTCTACTCTCTGAGCCTTGTCATTAACCAACAGAATATGATCATCAGCAACCTGGTACAGAGAAAACATAAAACTTTATAACTGCTGTCTTTGCACTGAATTCAGCATGACTTAATACCATAATCATCATGATATTGATATTAATTGGGAAAAAACAATTTAAGTAACAACTTTAACTGGACATTATTATTCTTAAAGGTTAAAATCATATGTAATTTCCTTGACAGGACAAGAAAAGGTGACCTTTCAATACAGGTAACCACATGGGCATGTTTGACTGTAGATGTAAATCTCATTATCATACAATCATGATCAAACTGGCTTAACCGCAACGTTGGTGTAATGATTACCATGTTCTTCTCAAGTGTGGTAGATCATGGGTTTGAGCCCCAGCTTGATCACACCAAAGACTATAGAATTGGTATTTGCTGCTTCTCCGCTAAGCACACATCATTAAGGAGATAGAGCAAATACTGGTTAGCTCTTAATCGGCATATTGTGTTCGAGTGGAATGACATGTCTATCCGCAGACTGTTGAAATCCAAATAAGGGTATTGGTCTAGTACAAAGCATAAAAAATCATCTCATCAAGTTCTTGCCATGATGTGATTGGAAAATTGCTCGCTTGATGTCAAACAACAATCACTGAATATCATAAATTGGCTCTCCCTTGTGAGAACCTGAACAAAGTTATAAAATACCTTGGCATCAATTCTGGCAACAGATGGTAATTCCTCTTCATTAATTGTCCATAAAGCTGATGGTTTAGGCCATGCTTTGTATGGTACTCTGATAGCATAATTCTGGCCAAGTTTCACAGTAATATCCTTCACACTAGACATGTCCAGTTTGGGTTTCTCTGTAAAGTAATTATTTTTCAAATTATTTCCAACTGAAGATATTCAATGCATGTTGTCTTTTAACATTTCGAAGCACAAAATACAGATAAAAACATGACATACAATTGAATAAAAAAGAGGAGTATACATTTGAATTTGGTTGAATTCAAAAATGGTCTAATTTTTATGATTTGTTCGATATATTCCTATTTTCCACGTCTGACAAACAAAACTAAACTGAACCTCCTAAGGACCAACTCTTGTGTTCAGAATAGACAGGTTTTTAGTTTATACAGGTTAAATTTACAAAGATTTCCTACACTAGGACATTATTTAAAGCTTTGTTTACATAGTATTCCAGTTTTTACAGGGTACAGGTTTCACTGTATATGATAATGTTTTGCTCTCATTTTAAGCAGTCGAAAGATTAAAACAAGAGAATGATGTTCTATAGAACTATACCTGGTTGGTATTCAGCCTTGATTGGATTTGTAGGTTTGCTTGGTTCTCCTGGTCCCGCTTCATTGAGAGCTCTCACACGGAACTGGTACTCTTCTCCTTCTACAAGATCGTTAACCTTAGCATGTGTAGAAGTAGCAGGAACTTCTGTAGCTGGTTCCCAGTCTCCACCTTTCTTCTTTTTCTCCACAACATACCCTTGGAGTTTTCCACCACCATCTTTGGATGGTTTGGTCCAAGACAATTCGGCAGTGTTTGGTGTGATGTTGTCCAAATTAGGTTGACCTGGTGCTCCAGCAGCAACTGCAAGAAGAATATTTGATAAAAAAATCAAATTGCATACTTTACATCCTTGGAATGATATTCAAGTCGTAAGCATGTCACAATACTCTTAATTTTTCAATATATGAAAAAAGTCTTGATTCAATGGTTTGATATTTGACTAGATAGAGATTGAGTTTATATTGAGTTGAGTAACTCTGGTAACCTGTAAACATAATAGAAACAAATGACATTTAATTGTTTGATGTCAGTGACATTGTCATGACCTTTACTGTCCAATGAAAATGGTGTTTGAGAGACTATGCAGGCTTTAAAATGTTTAATTAAACTGCTTTGTTTGCTAAAAATGTAATAGCCTGTATTTATCATTAAATTATTCATGACATAGGGTCACTCGAATGTGTCCTATAAAATGGTTTGTTTAGATCTCCACACCTCAACATATCAGCTGTAAAGGGGAGAAAGTAAGTGAGAGATGTGATGTTAAATCAAATTGGAGTACACCTCACCATGGATAGAATTAGAATTCATAAATTCAGTGGTGATATGCACTGATTGTATAGGTAGGTGTAAATCTAACTACCATACAACTGAGACCTCCACTGCTCCACTAGTCTGTTAAGGCTATCATCTTCAGAGAAAATGATTAATATAATGTGTATTCTCCACAGCTGAGATACTGCTAAAATTGGTGTTAAACACCAATCAATCAATCCACTGGATATCTACTGTTATTCTTTGGGTTTGGGCCAATAAAAATAGTTTAACCCTGCCACTTTTATTGAAGTGCCTGTGTCAAGCCAGGAAAGTGAGCAGTCATGTATTTGTGTGTTAAATCGATTTTTCCTCTTTCTACGATTTTTCTGTTGGATTTTGCAACTGTTCTGACAGTGTGGTATTTTTTTCATTTTTTTAAATTTATTTGAATAAGATTTCTAGTTAAAAAAATGTACAAGACCATCTTAATACTTACATATAGGATCTTTGACAGTATGTGGTATGGTTGGTTTACTTGGTTTACCATTAATGTACAAGACCATCTTAATACTTACATATAGGATCTTTAACAGTATGTGGTTTGGTTGGTTTACTTGGTTTACCATTAATGTACAAGACCATCTTAATACTTACATATAGGATCTTTAACAGTATGTGGTTTGGTTGATTTACTTGGTTTACCATTAATGTACAAGACCATCTTAATACTTACATATAGGATCTTTAACAGTATGTGGTTTGGTTGGTTTACTTGGTTTACCATTACCACCTTGGTTGACGGCTGATACACGGAATTCTACAACTTGGTTTTCCTTAAGTCCCATCACGGTGAACTTGGTGTCAGCTACTGGGAAATTGTTAACTGCTACCCAGTCGCCTCCCTTGTGTTTCTTTTCGATAACATATCCTGTTAAGAAATTGTATTTTCATTATTTTAAAGTGTGGTTGAATTTATAACAAAAGAGCTACTCAAAAGATTTTGCCATACAATATATTGAAAAAAACAAAAACAAAAACAAAAAATCAAAGTCAAACTTTGACATTTTATTCTATTGTAAAGGTACAAACAACAAAACACTGGTTGAAAGATACAAAAAAGTCCTAATTCTTCAATGCCCTTGGTAAACATCATCCAAGAAGAATCTAAGGACATATAAACACTACTTATAAAACAAAATTTCTTAGAATCAAGAATGATACCTGTAATAGGATTGCCTCCATCAAAGTCTGGTTTCTTCCATACAAGGTCACATGACATTCGGTCAAATCTGTCAATGTCAAGGTCTTTAGGTGAATCAGGAGCATCTGTAATGAAAAAGCATCCATCAGATTCAAGTTAATAGTATCTAGGCATAAATAAGTTATTTTGCCCTTGAAAAAATGTTTATTTTGAAAAATATAACTTGTTTGTTTCTGTCAATTGGTTTATGGTGCTTAACGTTACTTTCAACAATATTTCAGTTATATCATGGTGGCCAGTTTTATTGGTGGAGGAAACCTAAGTACCATGGAAAAAACCATCAACCTGCCATAAGTCATTGACAAACTTTATTACATAATGTTGTATCAAGTACTCCTCGTCTTAACGAAATTCAAACTCACAACGTTAGTGGTGATAGGCACTGATTGCATAGGTAGTAATAAATCAAACTACCATAGATCACATCCACAATGACTCCCATTGGTCATAAATTATAGCATCTGTTCACCATACAATCAAAACAACAAAACTGAAAGCATTTTAAACGAAAAACAGAAAGATAATTAATGTATTAGAAGTCTGAAAGTAGTGCTACAATTTTATTCGATTTAAGTTTAACTGATATAAGTTTTACTGAAAATACACAAGAATATTTTTGGAAACAAAATTCTTACCAAATGGATTTTTGGCAAGTGTTGCTTTCTCTGTCTCCAATGGTTTTCCAGCACCATATTTGTTTTCAGCCTTGACACGGAATTTATATTTCTTTCCTTCCTTGAGTCCTTTGACAGGGTGTGAAGTACCATTGACAATGCCAGGAACCTTCTCCCAGAAGTCTTTTCCATCCTCACACTTCTCAACGACATATCCTGCAGAAATACAGCAATGATTTTCCATTTAAAAAAAATAATGTATATATAGTACCTTTTTTGACCACCAATCAGATTTACCCTGACCCATCACTGATTTAAAAACAGATTTTATTTTACAGAAAACATTATAACTGACATTGTTATTTTGCCATAAACATTTGACTGCTTAGAAGGCTTGATGTCAAAGCTTATCAATTGACCCATCAAAAAAAAGATTCAGTTTTTTTATCCTGCAATTGTGTGCTTTTGAGTACTAATAAAGGGGTTAAATAAACTCTGTTTAGTCATGGAACTAATAATGCTTTTCTGGTACCTGATTCATATAGAGTGAAGGTAAGAAACGGTAACAGTATAAGTGCTGACTTCACAGAGGACACTATCAAAATCGATTAGAACGACGCTTGTTTCTGCTCTATTCAAACAATTTGGCAGTTGTTTTGGACTTTTTGTCATTGCTGGATAAACATAAGTACATTATCAGTAAATATAAATTTTATTTGTACTCACTATGAAACAAACCAGAAAAGATAGCTTTTCTACCTATTTCTAAAGTTCGTACAAATAAATGTTATATCTCCCGACAATGTAAGTATATGGTATATTTCTTTATCTTTATCAACTGATTTCTAAATCAAAATAATGTATAAAACTTGCTTAAATATTTTATTCTTTTTTAAAAAGCTGTAGAAAAAGGAAAAAACTCTCTTTCAATTCCTGAACAAATTAAATAGAAAATAAAAAGAAAAAAATTAGAAAATAGCTTTTTATATTTTTGTGGTACCTGTAACTTCTGCTCCACCATTATCAGTTGGTGGTTTCCATGACAACTTGCAGTTATCTGCAAACACATCGCTGACAGACAAAGGTCCTTCTGGCTCACCTGGTTTGTCTGGAAGATAAAAAAAGTTTTGATTGGTTAACATAGCAACCAATCCTGCCACTTAGGTAGGAAAATTGTCAACAAAGAATTATAAAATAACACCAAACAAAAAATAATTTTAAGATAATTTTTGATTATTAATTTTTGTTAAATATGTTACCTTGACAACCTATGTGCATGACATATAGGGTTATATATTGCAGCTACATCGTGGAGGTTAGTTTTATTGGTTGAGGCAACCGGACTACCTGGAGAAAACCATTGACCTTCCGCAAGTCAGTGATAAATACATCACATAAAAAAGCATCGAGAACAGCTCGCCATGAGCGGGATTCCAACTCACAACTTTGGTAGTAATAGGCACTGATTGCACAGGTAGTTGTAAATCCAACTGCCATATGATCAAACCGTGACATGATGCCTCCCCTCCCCCCATGACAAATAAATTCTTCAATCTATGTCAACAAGGAGTTATAGTTAGTGACTGATTGTTGTTTAACTACAAGTGCAATTTTTCAGTGAGAACAAGTTGTATTTCTGAGATGATGTCTGCTTTGTACTATATCAAGAAGCTTAGCTAAGATTTTTATAGTGCTTATTCACTGAAACAAGTCCACAGGTAGACATACCACCCCACATAGACACATTATCCTGATTCCAAGTCAACCAGACTTTGCTCTTACTCCTTAATAATGCATGCTTAGCAAATAAGCAGCAAATATCAATTTTATGGTCTTTGGTATGAACTGACCATGGCTCAAATCTGGGATCTACCACACTCAAGCTGAGCATCCTAGCCATTACACCATGATGTGGCTACAAGGAGTTATATGATTGGTAATATTCTTTGATCTTACCTAGAACCACAACATTAACCATTACACCATGATGTGGCTACAAGGAGTTATATGATTGGTAATATTCTTTGATCTTACCTAGAACCACAACATTAACCATTACACCATGATGTGGCTACAAGGAGTTCCACTTTCATTAGTCACAGTGATGGTATATTTTCCAGTGTCACCTCTCTCTGCCTTGTCAACATGAAGCTTAGCATCATTGTCTGAATTGGTACTATTCTTTGATCTTACCTAAACANACAACATTAACCATTACACCATGATGTGGCTACAAGGAGTTATATGATTGGTAATATTCTTTGATCTTACCTAGAACCACAACATTAACCATTACACCATGATGTGGCTACAAGGAGTTATATGATTGGTAATATTCTTTGATCTTACCTAGAACCACAACATTAACATCAGCTGTTACAGTTCCACTTTCATTAGTCACAGTGATGGTATATTTTCCAGTGTCACCTCTCTCTGCCTTGTCAACATGAAGCTTAGCATCATTGTCTGAACTGGTGCAATTAGCCTACAAACAAAATAGTAAAATATTAAAGTATTATTAACTAAGAGATGAAAATGCTCACTGATCAATAAAAGAAGAAACCCCTTGTACAGTGTCCCTAAACCTTCAATTTCTAGATGTTTGGATCATGTTTAACACATTTTCCAAATATTTCCTTCAAAAAAGAGGAAATTTGCTGAGCAGAAGAAAACTTTCATCTCTGTTTAATATATAATCTTTTTAATCAATGAATGACTTTAAATAAAAACGGGGGGCTGTCGTGGTCATGATCGTATGGTAGTTGGATTTACAACTACCCATGCAATCAGTGCCTATCACCACTAACGTTGTGAGTTTGATTCCCGTTCGTGGTGAAGTGTACTCTATACAACATTATGTGATAAAGTTTGCCAGTGGCCTGCGGCAGGTCAGTGGTTTTCTCTGGGGACTCCGGCTTCCTCCACCAATAAAACTGGCCGCAATGATATAATTGAAATATTGTTGAATGTGGCATTAAACACCATAACCCTAACCCTTAAATAAAAACAAAGTGTATTTTTTTCAGTATTTCTCTAATGTTCATAAATCTTTTTCAAAGAAACTGTATTGTAAAAACCTGTTTTTTTCCCCCATTATTTTTAAAGCTGAATCTTGTACATGTGATTAAAAAAATAAAAACTATGATGAGTTTAAAATGATATTGGTAAGAAAATCCTGTTCAATATTTATTGACTTGTATTATAAAAATTACCCTATTATCTACAGGTCTGCCATTTTTCTCCCATGATACAGTTGGTGTTGGGGTACCGCTGACAACAAGTGCAATATCTAAAGGTTCACCCGCTTTCACACGGATCTCATTAGCACCAAACAGACTGTCGAGGCTTACTTTTGGTGCCTCTGAAAAAAACAAATATGGCAACACATGTAAAATTAAATATTATTTAACATCAATTCTCAAAACAGTCAAACTTTATATTTTATATATGGTTCAAATCCACAGATGACAAAAAAAAACATAAAAATATAGAATGAAGAAATTTTTGCAAAAATTTGAAATAAAAAAACATGACTGATTTTGTCGTGTGAAAAAAGTTTCTTTTCTGGAATTACATGTTTATTAGAACTATCCTAGATTCATTTTTGACATAAAATACACATACCTTTCTCTGGTTTAGCCTGAATAGATTTAGATGCCACACTAGGTTCTGAAGGTCCAGCATCATTGATGGCAACAACTCTGTATTCATATTCTTTTTCTTTGCCAACTTTCTTGTCATCATATTCACATGTCTATAAAACAAATCATTTCTTGGTATAACAAAATAGGCTAAAAAATAATATACCTGCATTTCCGCTATTACATTCTTGAAGAAAAAAATTGGATAGGTAGGTGGACAAAACTTATTATTTCTTTTTTTAATGCTGACCTAGGTTATACAGGACAATTATCTGACTTTAACAGTGTTTGTCTGATAACTGCAATAAAAACTTCAGGGTAGGCACTCAAAATTAGGGCCAATACATTTATCGAAATCAGGGGTATTTTTTTCTCCTTAGCTTGCAAATAAAGATTAAAGTTATTGTATCTGTAGTGTAATAGGTAATATACAAGCTCTGGCCATGGTATATGTCAGAATAATGAATCATTGTGGTATGGGTCATTATTTCAGTGAGGTAGCAGTTAAAACTCCAGCATTGTATGCTGGTCTAAATATGTAATTCACAATATAATTTTATGAATATAACTCACAAATTGAACATTTTGCTTTAAATAATACCTATTCATAAATAGCATATTATATTTGTCACTTTAAGGGTCAAAATTGTGAATGAATTACATAAAAATAAACATTTGTGGAAAGATATTAGTTATTTTTTATTAATATAAATTTTATTATTGCATTACCCCTCCCCTTTTTTTCCTTCACTCAAAAGGAATTTTTACTGTTAAATTATCAATATTTATCTATGAAAAGGAAACTTTTCCAACAGACAAAACACAACACCCCAAGCAACAAAATAGCTAAAATACCACTAGTTGAGGTAAACACTGATCAGGTGGTTTTCACCGGGTATTTCGGTTTCCTCCACCAATAAATATGACCGCCAAGATATAAGTGAAATATTGTTAAAAGTGGCATTAAACACCATAACCTATCCCCAATCAATCAAATACTTCACAAACTATGATGTACTGGTACTTACTGTAACTGGTTCCTTGTTGATTTTACCCCATCTGTTGGTTTTGGGTTCTTTCCTCTCCACATCATAGGCCTTGACTGGATTACCTCCATCATTTTCTGGGGGCTCCCATTTGATTTTGATGTGTTCACGGTCCCTATCAACACATTTGGGTTGTCCTGGTGGGAATGGCTCATCTGAAGGAATAAAAATAGAAACACCATATAAAATTTTGATGCACGAAAAAAAACTTTGTAAAGCAATGAATGATGCCATGTATATAATCATTTTTTTTTTTTTGTAATATTTATCAAATTACATACAGTGAAACCCGTCTAAACAGAACCCTGAATAAAACAGAATCCTGTATAAATCAAACTTCCAATAAAGTCATAATGAAGGAAATCTTTGTTAATTTAACCTGTATAAACAAAACACCTGTCTATTCTGAATGCAGAGGTTCAATTTAGACAGGCTTCCAATGATATATATATTTTTTTTTAACTATTTTAAACTTCTCCCATTTAAACTTTTGATAAAACAGATGATATTTTTCTTTTTAAATAAATCTTACCAAATGGTTTCTTGGCTAGCATTGGTTTCTCTGATTCCAAAGGTTCACTGTCACCGTTGGGGCTTTGAGCACAGACACGGAACTTGTATTCTTGTCCTTCCTTCAGTTTAGGTACTGTCACCTTAGTTCCCTTTATTCCTTCTCTAACTGGTTCCCATTTTCCTTTCTTTGTATCCATTTTCTCAACCTTGTATCCACTGAAAACAACAATAAAACAATTGGTACCAGGTTACTTTCTATAATTTTTTTTTTATCAATTCTATTTTGATCAAAACATTCATTTCTGAAGAAAGCTACATTACACAGAGAATCAAATTTAACAATAACTTGTTACAATAAACTAGGAACTGAATATAAATACTTGTTCCTCAACCAGTACATATGAAGAAATGATAATAACAATCTATAACAACCCAATTACTGTGACCCCTACTGAAATGTATAAATACTGGTCATTTGAGAAAAATATTTGTTAAATGATCCTTGCTGCTTAATGGCTAACTAGAACAAGAGCCCAGAGGCAAAAATGCTCTTCTGAAAAATATAGCCAATTCTGTACATTCTAATATTATATTACAATTATCTAGCCATCAATAGTCTAGATTGTACTACCAAGCCATTATCTACACAACTCTTAAAATTCGTGGAGTTTGAAAAACAAGACTTACTCTAGACGATCTCCTCCTAGATCCTCAGGTTCTGCCCATTCCAATGTAGCACTCTCTGAGGTAATGTTAGATATCTGAATAGGTCCTTTAGGTTTGGATGGTGGACCTTAGAAAGAAAGAAAATCATTGAATAAGTACTGAATTAAACTCTCCAATGACATAAAAATCTTGACATTGTTCACATCATTCTATATATAAAGCAAAATTTTTAATTTACATTCTTTGAAAGTTGGTGAAGGTCTATTGTGACTTTGAAATATGCTAGACAAAAAAATGTTGTTCAACCTCTAGTTTAGAATTCTAGATTTATGCAAATTTTAAGATTTTCAGTTTTCTGTTTTGTGCTCTGTTGTTTTGTTGGTCTTCATCCCCTGCCTTGTGTGCTCAATGTTACCAGTGTCTCTGGACTGTCCATTCTTGACTGCCCCTCCAATATTTTATATATATTTAAAGCATTCTGAAGTTAAATTTATATACAGTCAAACCTGTATTAAGAGGTCACCGTTGGGACAAATAGAAAGTGGCTTTATAAGACAGGTGACCTCTTAAAAGAGGTTCAATTCATATTAAATTGTCTATGACAGGACAAGAAAAGGGTGACCTTTTAATAGAGGTGACTGTTAAATAGAGGTGATCGCATGGGCAGGTTCAACTGTATTCCCTATACAGGTATATACAAATCAGATTTAATGACAAGGAATCTGAACACACTATAATGGCTACAAATAAGGTTAAAGTTCATTTACCTAAGACAACGACTTCCATTTCAGCACTGTCTGTTCCATGTTTGTTACTGACAGTGATGGAGTACATGGCTGTGTCTTTCCTAGAAGGATTTTTACAAGCAATCACTGTTTTCTTTGGTGTGTTGTTATCTATTGAGATGTGGTCTGATGGTTCTATCAATTGTTCATGCTGATCCTGAAAAACCATTTGAAAGCAATTTGTCAACTTTTGTAAGCTCGTTTTTTTTATATTTTTTGATATATAATATATAATTCCATTTTTATGTTGCTTAGTTACTAATAATTTTTTTCTAATTATGTACAAACAACAATAAATATACCGATTTTGGAGTCACATGGACTCTGCTTAACCATATTTATTACATGAAGGAAATATACACTAAATTTTAAAATTATCTCATTTTTTCTGATGTGGGACTATTAACGTGTGACAATAGTCCTAATTGTCAAAAAAATTTAAAAGGACTGCTTTATTTATTGTAATTCTATATGCAACAACAAAGGAACCAAATAAAGAGTACATTTCAGTAAAATGTTAAATTAACAAAAATTACAGAATTTGTTTGTGTGCAAAATTTCTCGTTTATTCCTTAAAAATCTTCCCTATAGTTTTCGCAGAGAATTCAAATTGAATTCCCCCTCCAAACAACTTCAACAAATTAGTTTATCTGTTGCACTATGCTATAATATACTATTTAGATAAAACTTCTAATCTTTAGTGCAAAAGAAATCTACAAACTAATTACATTAATAATGCAAAATAAGAAAAAATATAAATAGTAATCTTAAAAGAAAAAAAGCTAAATAAATGTAATTATGACAGAAATAAAAAAAAAAAGACTAAAAAAAATCTTAAAAGTGTAAATAATAAAATATAAACTTTGCAAAATAATAATAAGCAGTAAATAAATAATATAATTTTTTCTATATATAAATGAAATAAGTTGTAAATAAAAAAGTCCTTATCTACAAACATAAAACTACTAACTAACAGAGAGACTACAATAGTATAATCATACTATTCTACTAAAAAATATCTCTAAACATTTCATGCTCAAAATTACAACATAAAGTTTTATCTATGCATTTCATCTGATCTCTTTAGGTCATCTCGCAAAATTAAAAACATAAAAAAAGGAAGAATGTGCCCAAATGACACGGATGTCCCCGCTTCCAGATAGAGTAGGCAGGTTTTTCCTCGTAAATTAAGGGGCATAACTCCAGAGCAGAAAAAAGTGGCAAAGTCCTAAATCAAAGGTGTCCTTCCCTTTATGGTACCTCCTGACCTTGTGTATAAATTTCAAATGATTTGCTTAAGGGAATTTAAGAAATTAAGGAATTTAATTGGAATTGGGTGGAAACTAAATGTGGGACATAACAGGCTTACCCCGAAGCCTTGTTTATCCAGTAATATTTGAATTTCACCAAATGAGATCAAATGGTAGAAAACATAAAACTTTGGAGGACTGAAAACATCATTTGTACAAAGGAGATATGTCTAATTATTCTACTACAAGGGGAGATAATCAGTATACATGTTTTACTGACCTTTGACATCTAACCTATTATCTTACCTCTGATGTCCAATCAGACACATTGACAAGACTTGTAGGATAATCGGTTATTGCAAAACCCAGTAAAAATAAACATTACATACAACAGTCTTCGCGCTAACCCATTTGCCAGAAGCCCAGAACAAGTAAATCTGGATTCGCACAAGTGAAAATTATGAAAGAATTTGTTTGAATAAATAGAATTTTTTTTCTAAATTTGGCTTTCGGGCAAGTAGGTGAACAAATTTAAGGGAAAGACTGATACAAAACGACTAATCTAATACAAGGATATACTTACTACCTTTTGTTTATCCTAGAACATGTAGAGAGAAGGTTCAAAGGTCAATGTTCATGCTTTACTTATACAGGAGAACCATTGTTGACAGATTTAAGAATATACAACCCATGAAGACTAAGTGTGGCTTTTATACAACCCATGAAGACTAAGTGTGATATTTACATAAATTGGGTATGAAAAGTAATTATATGACTATTTGTCAATGTAAATTTCACTCAGACAAATAGTCTACTGCAGATATAGAAAAAGTTAATAATACAATAATATTGTTTTCCTCTTTAAAATTTTGCTGATTTTTTTTCTTCTTCATAAATTCAAAATCTCTATAAAAATGCTCATTCAATATTCATAATCCACAGAATTTTTATGAATATTTCCAAAAAAAAAATATATATCTGTCAAAAATGGCACAAAAACAAAGTAAAATGGTTTAAATGGAAAAGAATTCAAACCATTGGATTGATATGTAAGTAGATTACAAATAGTAGGTAAGAAGGAAAAAAATGGTCAGAATTTTATAGGAATTGAAAATATGCAAACATTTTTTTTTATAATAATTGTTTACTTATTAGATCTACATCAATTTACACACTTGGTTTTATATATACATACAATATTCTATAAAACAGCTTTTTTGTATTTTGTTAATTTTAATAGCAATTGATTTTAAGCAATAAAACAATGTTTCAATCTCGTTTAAGCTCATGTTATGTATAACATGGTATACTTTCTTAAGCTCATATCACTTTAATATTTTTAGATAAATAATTTCATATCAGTTTGCTATAGTTACAAATTCATTTTGTCTAATTATGTATAATAATAAACATATCGAAGTCACATCAACTCTGTATGTTTCACCAATCTATCCCATGAATAATTTCTTGCATGCACAAAATTGGCAATCTAAATTCCAAATTCTAAAATCAAAGCTTTATTTTGTACAGAGTTGAATTGCAGCTGTTAAATTGAACTTGAAATACATTGCTTGTATCTTAATTTCATATTTAAACAGAAGATGAAATGGTTTTTTTTTTTTACAAACTGAAAGCAGAAATGCAATATTTTAATAAAAAAAATAAGGTAAGAGAAACTTTATCATACTAACCATTCCTTTCTTTTTCCACTCAATTTTAGGAGCAGGTTCACCAACAAATTCTACAGGAATGGAGAATTGTGTGCCGACTTTAACACGAACAGGTTTTAGACTATCCTTGTTCATAATTCTAGGTTTGACTGAAATATATAACACAATAATTTATATCACAAAAATATTTTAATATTAAAGAATTTATGCTAAAATTGGAAGGTAATCACCAATTTTTCCTAACACAAGAGCACCGCCCACGGGTGCTGGACGCTCGACTTTTTCGTATCTGATATTAAACTGCAAGCAATTTACATAATTATTGATAAATTGCATTTTTTAAAGAAATTCTAAGTCAAAAAGGGAAAATAACTAAAAAAATTTAGAAAGCATCAGAGATGCAACAGCCGAGTTGCAAGTCAAAATCTTGGGGCATTTAATTTGTCTATTCACCCTGATCATAAATACATATGACTTAGGGGTGGGGTATGACCACAGGGCCCTGAGCTATAAGGCATTTAATTTGCCTAGTCACCCTGATCATAAATATATATGGTTTAGGGGTGGGGATCTCAACCATAAAAAAGTTCACTTCAGGTAGGGGGTGGGGTATGACCCCGGTGCCTGAGCTATAATGCATTTAATTTGCCTAGTCCCCCTGATCATAAATATATATGGTTTAGGGTGGGAATCTCGACCACCTATTATATACAGATTCCCCAGTGGGGTGGGGCTGAGCCCTGGGGATAAAAAATTTGAATGCACAACTTCACATTGGCATCTCCACCCATACCAAATATTATGTTTCTATCTTTTGTAGTTTCAGAGAAATGTGTAATTCTCAAAATGTGTAATTTTTCTATAAAAAACCATGATTTTACAAGAAAAAAAACAATAGATTAATCTGAATTTCGAACTCGCTCTAAATAATAGTGTAATAATGCTTCCTACTAAACATTATGTTGATAGGCCAAAAACTAAAAGCGCTATCGCGTTAACGAAGATAGGCTATCATACCCCCGCCCATCTTTCACCAAAACATAAGCCAAGTGCAACTTCGTTGCAACTCGGCTAATAAAATGCTGGATGGAGTTTGTTCTCTTGTCAACAGATTGGGGTCAACACTTTCTACAACTGTATTGAGTTTCAAGTTAATAGCTTTGATAGTTATTGAGAAATTTTAATTATACTAACAAAAATATCCCAAATTTCTATGTACTATGTTGAAACAAGGGCAGATAACTCTGGATATACAAATCATAGGGTCATCTGCCTTGTTGTAATTGGTTCCTCTTTTGATAGTGAACAAGTATTCCAAGTTTCAAATGGATACCTTTGATAGTTTTTGAGAAATGGACTCTGACAAAAAACTTAACCGAAAACTTAACCGACCCAGACGCTGACGCTGACGCCGGAGTGACGACAATAGCTCTACTTTTTTTCTTCGAAAAGTCGAGCTAATAAAAAAGGTAATCACCAATTAAGGCTAAATTAGAAGGGTTTCACCAATTTATGCTAAAATTAGAAGGTAAATACCAATTTATGTTAAAATTAGAACGTAATCAAAAATTTATGCTAAAATTAGAAGGAATCATTAATGTATGCTAAAATTAGAATGTATTCACTATATTATGCTAAAATCAAAGGTAATCACCATTTTATGCAAAAATTAGAAGGTAATCACTGTTTTATGCTAAAATTAGAAGGTAATCACCGTTTTATGCCAAAGTAAGAATACAGAAGTTTGAGTTCTATTTTTGCTAACATAAAAAATGTATATTAGAATAAAAAGAAAAAATATAACAGATAAAACTTATTTCGATGTTTGAAAATATATCATTAATCTGTTAATCTCCTTCCCACTAACTGTGCTATGGCAAAAAATAGTGTTTACTTTGGCCTTACAGTTTTGAGTGAGTGAATGATTGTTGTTTAACACCAAATGAGCAATTTTGAGAACAAGTTATATGCGATGACATGATAATGATCTCCGTTTTGTACAAGACCAACAAGCTTAGTTCAGCTTGGTTAAAAAAAGGGTGCACTCGACTAGCAGCCGCAAGTGATAAAGTTTACCAGTTGCTTGCCCATGGTCGGTAGTTCTCTCCAGGTACTCCGGCTTCCTCCACCACTAAAAACTGGTCGTCATGATATAGCTGAAATATTGTTGAAAGTGGCGTTAAAACACCAAAAATCAAATCAAATAAATAATCATTAGTTCAAGTTTTACAGTGCTAGTTTACTGAAATAACAGTCAGCAGGTAGACAGTTTGCTCCATTATCAGATTCTGAGCTAACCAGTCTCACTTTTTCTTCTTAAAACATTACTGTATCAATTAGACCTACCTCTTTGTGACTTAGTAAATACTGGTGGTGTTGCCAAACTAGGTTCAGATTTGCCTGCCTTGTTGACAGCACTAACCCGGAATATGTATTCTTTATTCTCATGAAGTCCTTCAACAGTTCCTGTGTTTTTATCTCCTTTTACTTCTGTACCCTATAATTAATTATGAATATTTTAATAACAGACTAGCATGCATGTGATATTTTTTTCTCTCAATTTTTAATATTTTGCCTGGAGAAATTTTACAATATTTAATTAATTTTTTTTATTATTGTAAATATGTGTTTTTGAGAAATTTTTCAAAAAGATACTTTTTGTCATTTATTTTTGTGGTAGCATGGGATGTTTTTAAGTTGAAGCAAATCTGTGAGGGTTTGTTTATATCCGTACTGTCGATGGAGTTCCAGTGCTCAAGAGGAGGGGAGGGTGGGGGGGGGGGCTGGCATTCCATTCACCAGTTTAAACCTGCTACATTTTTGTACCTGTCCCAAGCCATGACCTGGATTTCCAACATAATATGTTGTCTTTTTTACATGCAATGATTTGAGGTGAGAGGTAATTGTTCGTTTTGTTGATATTGGTGGAATTGTTGACAATCACTGTTGATGCTTTATTTCCATAATATTTCTAAGGTTGAAAAATGGGAGATAATTAATATCATTTCTTTTTAATTTATAAAAAAAAACTCTTAGTACTAACATGCTGCCATTCTGGTCTTCCCTTCTCAGCTTTCTCAATGATATATTTCTCAATCGGAGCACCACCATCATTTACTGGTGGTTTCCAACCGACTTCAACATAATCTTTGTCATAATCCTCTATGGTTGTGTCCTGTGGTGGATCTGATGGGTCTATAAATAGAAATTATGCAACATTAAAATAGTGAATTTTAAAAATGAAAACATGTACCAGTAAACTCACAGAATAAGAGACAACATTTCAAAGAAGCCAAATTAAATCCTATATTAAAATTATTTATTTCTGAAGGTATATACATGTAATAAGTTTGACCAAAAATAAGTCCTGAATTACTGAATTGTATTGGTTTACGTTTGCTACAAATGAAACAAAATGGTACCAGTATGAAACAAAAAAAGTACCAGTATAAAACAAAAATGGTACCAGAATGAAACACAAAGGTACCAGTATAAAACAAAATGGTAACAGTATGAAACAAAAAGGTAACAGCATAAATCATCATGATATAAGGTTAAGTATAAAAATATCTCCATTATTTTCAATGATATAATGTACATTAATGCAGATGAAAAAATAGAAAAATAAACAAGAAACAAACCCCATGGATCTTTAGCAATAATTTCTCCATCAGCTGTGAGTGGTTCACTGACTCCTTCTGAATTAACAGCTTTGACACGGAACGTATAACGATGTCCTTCCTTAAGTCCAGTAACGTCAACTTCTAGATCTTCAGTCGTACAAACTTCTTCAAATTTATCCTTATCAGCGTCTTTCATTTCAACTACGTAATGCTTGATTGGGCAACCTCCGTCATCTTTAGGTCTGTCCCAAAGAAGAGAACACCGATCTTGGAAGACGTCGACAACATCCAATGGCTCTCCAGGACGGCCAGGAACATCTGATTACAAAAATATGTTGTTTTTTTAATTTATATTTGTACCAGTAATTTTTTTTTATATAGAGTAGATAGAAAAAGGGCAGAAATGCATTCATAGGATTATGAATATTAGTCTTTAATGCCACTTTCAACAATATTTCAGTTACTGGTATATTGTGGTGGCAGGTTTTATTCCACGAGGAAACAGGAGTTACCAGGGAAAGCCAGCAACCTACCGCAAGGAACAGACAAACATTATCACATAATGTTGTATCAAGTACACCTCGCAATGAACGGGGTTACAATTCACAACATTAGTGGTGATAGGTGATTGCAAAGGTAGTTTTAAATCCAACTACCATACGATCACGACTAAGACGGGCCCAAGTTTTATTGGACGAGGAAGTATATTTTATGGGGCTTTTGACAGGCATATATCGTAAAATATCATCCCGTTCGCCAGAATATGAAGCTTTGGGGCTCGTTCGCTAGCGCTCACTCGCCCCAAAGCTTCATATTCTGGCTCACGGGATGATATTTTCCGATATATGCCTGTCAAAAGCCAGATAAATTATTTATCATTTTATTAAATCGCTTTTCTTTGTATATTTACTAGTAGTTCATTTCTCTCAAAATAGCGCGGGAAATGTCTCTTACATTTCACCTTACGTCATTTCATATTCATGCGCAGTTATCATTCACTACTGATAATACGCCAAGCTATATAATTCTCACAATATTTTCTTTATCGTTTGTAAACGTTGTTATATGTTGATTATTGTTAAATTATTAACAATAATTAATTTCTAACCTTTTCTAATTCAGACGTTGTTTATGCGATCAGTAATAGAGACAAATAATTAGCAAAATGTCCAGCCGCAAGGCGACCATGACCTTGTGACATTCCATCAACACATCAACGATGAGCACCTGTTCAGGCGGCGGGGTAAGTATTCTGAATATTTGTAATTGTGTTTGTATATGTCAATGTATAACTCCCTACATTTTGAAAAAAAAATCAAAAAGTCGTGTGAAATTGTCATAATTAACTGTTGGTGTATTTTTTTTAGGCCCATCCATGACTTGTTTACATTTTGAGACCTACTGTAATTATTTGCCGAATCGGTTAGCATAAAAACCCAAAATTGCTAGTTTCTGGCAAACTACACAAAAATTATAATGGATGTACAGCATATTCAAGCAGATATTGTGTTTGTATTTGTAATTATTGTAATTCAACTAGGTAGCTCAGAGGTAAGAGCAACTCGTCATACATTTAGATGAGTAGGTCTCAGGTTCAAATCCTGACCTAGTTTCAATATTACAAGTAAACACTGTTTTGCATTGACATGAAATTGTACCTCCTGGCTGTATTGCAAACATCAAGGAATTGGCAAAATTTTAGTGGCCAAAAGTAAATTT
>MJUT01032711.1:175073-214749 GCA_002080005.1 Gigantidas platifrons
CCAAAAAAAATTTGGTTCACCACCTGTTTTTTGGTGGGGTCTGTGTTTCTCATCTTTTCAGTTTTCTGTGCTGTTTTGTGTATTCTAGTTTTGTTCGTCTTCATCCTGTGTCTTGTGTGCCCAATATTATCAGTGTCTCCGTATTGTACATTGATTGCCCCTTCAGTTTCCTCTCATATTTATACATAAAGATATAAGTAAATCTTACCAAGAACACGGACAGGTATAGGTATGACTTCAGAGCCAACTTCATTGGTCAAAGTCAGTTCATATTGTCCAGTGTCACTTCTCTGTGCATCAGGGATACGTATGCTGGCGGTATCGTCTGTGATCCTGACATCAGTATCGGCCTCACTCAATGGATTACCATCCTTCTTCCAGTGACCTTCAGGTAACGGTACACCGATGAATGGGATGTCAATTGCAATAAGTTGACCTTTCTTGACGATAATTTCTTCTGGAATGTTCTTTGGATCTATCTTGGGTGGTTTTGGTACTGTATAAATCAGAAATACATATGTTATGGCATTGTAAAAGAAATCTGCAATCCACCGTGTATTAAAAAGTTTATCTAAGAAGTTTTTCCTTGAACAGTCCCTGATATTTTTTAAGTAGCTTAAATGTGTTAAATAATTGTCAAGCGAGTACAATTTTATTAATATTCATATATGAGGAGGGGGAAGGGAAACCTTTTACAGGGGTATAAGGTTGGATTTATTTAAGACAGAAATAAAGGATTCAACCTTTCCGAGATTCAGGATATCATATTTCAGATTTTGAGATTCAGGATTGCGTTTTTTTAAGTTCAGGAATTCATGATATCAAATTTTTAGTTTCAGAATATTGAGACAACTGTCATTCCTGCAGCCTTAATATATAGTGAGTTGACAAAAAATCAATCAGTCATATAAATAGGTGGGACATGTATGGACATATTAACCAGATGTTTTAAGGGAAGAATTAATGGATATGATGGTAAAATTGTGACTTTCAATCGACTACACCCAACAAGCTTATGAGCTGTTTCAAGATTTCTCTTATATATATGAATTATAAATTATGACATTCTCCAAACACAAATTTAAGAAATTACCAAAAAAGATTTTCATGAAATGCTCACTTTTACATAATTTATAGTTTTCACTTACATTCGTCAATAATAACGTCACATTTGGATGGTCTTTCTCCCACTTGACAAGCATACTGTCCAGCATCGTCTCTTGTCAAATTCTTGATCACAATTTTGTACATCTCTCCCTTTCTTGTAACTTCCAAACGACTGTAAAGAAAATAGAAATTATGTGCATTTAAATATCAGAATACAAGGCTCCAATAAAAATAAATTCATTAAAATATGAAACAATGTATATGTGTAAGCTAAGTCTTGGTAAAATAAGTCTGGATGGACTAATATTTTTAGTAAAATAAATCCAAGGTAACAAACTTTCTTAGTTTAATTCGTCCATTTTAATAAGTGAGTGAATGATTTTTGGTCCAAAATGAGTAATTTTTAATCTATGTCATGTTGACAACAAGTTATGTTCAATAAAACTCATATTCTAACATGACCTCACTCTTTCCCTTTGTTAAATAAACCCAGAATTATTTCTTCGTATTATCTCATTAGCACATGCGCCGATGAATGTGACTGACATTTCCATTGGCAGCATAAATTGTGATCCGAATAATGCCGATAGATGGCTCAGTATTATTCGAGTTACATAAATTGTGTGCGACATTTTCCGCAAGCGTATGTATAAATTACCGTCTTCCAATCAAAGTAAACTGTCGTATTTGTACTCTTAGACATATCAGAATCAAAATAAATCATGGAAGCCAGAATGTGTTTTGAGCTTTAACATGGATTGGCAGATATTAGTAAATTTTATCCCTCGCTTCTGGCTCGGGATAAAATACTAATATCCGCCAATCCATGTTAAAACTCCCAACACATTCTGGCTTCCATGATTTATTTCTTTAAATCTACCACACTAACCATTATACCACATACGGTTTAAATGGTCCTTTGAATATTTTTTGTAGTTGACATAGTCCATGGTATATTTCTTCCTAGTAAATATGGTCCATGGGCTTATTATACAAGTAACTTTATTCTGTCTGGACCATTTCACACCAGGAATTATTTTACAAGTAACTTTATTTTGTCTGGACCATTTCACATCAGGACTTATTTCACAAGTAACTTTATTCTGTCTGGACCATTTCACACCAGGAATTATTTTACAAGTAACTTTATTTTGTCTGGACCATTTCACACCAGGACTTATTTTACAAGTAACTTTATTCTGTCTGGACCATTTCACACCAGGAATCATTTTACAAGTAACTTTATTTTGTCTGGACCATTTCACATCAGGACTTATTTCACAAGTAACTTTATTCTGTCTGGACCATTTCACACCTGGACTCATTTTACAAGTAACTTTATTCTGTCTGGACCATTTCACATCAGGACTTATTTCACAAATAACTTTATTCTGTCTGGACCATTTCACACCAGGACTTATTTTACAAGTAACTTTATTCTGTCTGGACCATTTCACACCAGGATTTATTTTACAAGTAACTTTATTCTCTCTGGACCATTTCACACCAGGACTTATTTTACAAGTAACTTTATTCTGTCTGGACCATTTCACACCAGGACTCATTTTACAAGTAACTTTATTCTGTCTGGACTATTTCACACCAGGACTTATTTTACAAGTAATTTTATCCTGTCTGGACCATTTCACACCAGGACTTATTTTACAAGTAACTTGATTCTGTCTGGACCATTTCACACCAGGACTTATTTTACAAGTAACTTTATTCTGTCTGGACTATTTCACACCAGGACTTATTTTACTGTTACAAGAGGATTATTTAAAATATAATTTGTACAGAGCATTCCCTGAACTAAATGCTGAATAAAGAGGTCAGGGTCCATAAGACTAGCTTAGCCCTACCACTCTTTGCTGAAGTGTCTGTACCAAGTCAGGAAACTGAGAGGTCATGTATTTATGTGTTAGGGGTCATAGATAATGTATTTGTGTATTAAGGGTATCGATTTTGCCTCTTTCTACGATTTTTCTATTGGATTTTGAAATGTTCCTACAGTGTGGTATTTTTTGTTCTTCATTTTAATGATACTTACGGATCATCTTTGTTAATAGGTAATCCATCTTTCAACCATTTGACAGGTTGGTTGTGAGGATTGGAGGCCTTACATTCTAACACTAGAGTTCCTGTTTCTCTTTCTCTTTTGTTTTCCAATTTCTTGAAGAACTTGATGTCAGCTGTCAAACAAAAAGAGTTTGAAAAATGATTAAAAAATGTCGACAAATTTTAAATCAATTTATGTCATACTGTATTTATATTTTTCAGGGTTTTTTTTCTCTCCAATGTCACATGACCAACTGTAATTTATTTTTTTTATCACTCAAGTAATGTTCCAATCATTAAATTCTACTTTCTTAGCCTTGTTGTTAGCTAACAATAAGCATTCATCGACAATACTATTGCAGTGTGCATATTTATGATGTTTTTCATGTATTACAAGTTGGAGCAAATCTGTTGACGATTTTTTATATTGTAAAGTAGATGAAGTCAAAAATGTAGGTCTGGTGAATAAATCATGATTACTTCAAAAAAAAAAAATAGGTTTGTTTATATTATATGTAACTTCCCAGAAACAACAATTGGTTTATCAAAATCTGGATCAGGTGTTACCTAAATGTACACTTCAGTAAACCAAATGCCATGTTTCCTCCCAAATATAACTAACAAAACAAGAGGTTACCAATTGAATTATAACTTCTATATTGATAAAAAAAGGGATTTCTATGAAAGAAAATTGGCACCTAGTAGTGCCAATCTTATTAAAACAACTCATGTAAAAATGCACAGAAGTGTTTTCCTACAAGCCTGTCATGTTATTTGGTACCAGTATTGTGGCACCAGTATAATTTGGTTATTTGGTACCAGTACCGTGGCACCAGTATAACTTGGTTATTTGGTACCAGTACTGTGGCACCAGTATAATTTGGTTATTTAGGACCAGTACTGTGGCACCAGTATAATTTGGTTATTTAGGACCAGTACTGTGGTGCCAGTATAACTTGTACTTACGTTCAACAAACAAATCAGCAGTAGTTTCCTTGTCCAGTACTTTACAGGTGTATGGACCATCATCTTTCATGTGACAGTTCTTAACAACAAGTCGTCTCTTGAATCCATCAACTTGAATTTCATATTTGCCACCAGATGAAAGTTCCTAGATAAAGATGCAATCATACTCATATTTAATTGAATGTACTTTGTTGGCTAATTCTGTACTTCTAGCTATTATTTGTTTACCAAAATAAAATATCCAGAAGACTGAATATATACATAATTACAAAATGTCTTAGGCAATTTTGACTGGTGCCATCAAAATAATATATGTTTGAGTGTATGCATTTTATTTTGTTAATATGTCCCGAATATGTATTCAATCCTAACATTACATGTAAGATATCGGTAGGTTTTACAATATTAAAATCCTGATTATACATGTATTTCAATTGTAATATTCACAGACTGGAATTGTGAACATTGAATTTCAAAGCTAAAACTGAAAAGGATTGAACATCAATGTTCAGCCCAGTCTAAACAGTAGAATTTGAATATATGCAGATTTAGTCACTATTTCAAAGTTTGAGTAAAATTTTAACGATTGATGACAATATGTACATAAAAAAAAAAAAAAAAAAAAAGAGGGTGTTTTCTTATCGATACGAAGAAATATTTCTGAAAGTTTACCAATAAAAATACTAATTTTGAGAGTCAAGGTCTTATTAGATCTATGCTATTTTTTAAATTAAACTGAAAGTAAAAAAAGGTCAGGCTAACAGCTTTTTGACCAACTACTGACAGACTATATATAAACTACAAGTTAACGTGACTGTTTGTGATTCAAAATGCACCATCAAGTCTAAAACTTTCACCAATTCTCTCTATAAAAAAAAAGAGAGATAGAGAGTTAAAGGAAGATTGACTTTTCGTTCTTTTATTTAGTTGAAAGTTATTTTACAAATTCTAAAATTAAATGATATAAATGTATTTCTATTCCTCATAATTATAAGCCACTGTTTGTTTCACTATAGCAAAAATGTGAACTGTTATTCCATCATTCTTCAGTCTAACAGTTTACATTCTACTTTAAACCAAAGAACAATTTTACGTAATCGCTTTTTTCCCTTTTTTTCCAATTAATTTTTAGAAAATAAATAGAATACCAGCAAAACGCGTTTTGAATTATTCTTAATACTTGAGGAAAGACAGACAGATATTTGAAAGTCTGAAGATACCAATCAGGCAATCAGATTTTTTCAATGATATAAGTAACAATCCATCAACTTGTAGTTTCTACAATATATTTAAAATACTTATCTTTCTACTTACAACACTATGTATATTATATATAGATATTAGAGCCACTTACAACATTAATCTAAAAGATTTTCACTTAATTTTGGAGGAATGTGTATTTAAGTTGAAACTAAAGAAGGCAAAATGTGAGAAATTGGAATAAATGGGGATTGGTGGATTAAGACAAGGCTGAAGAAAGGAAAGATTTGAGAAATTGGAATAAATGGGGATTGGTGGATGAAGACAAGGCTGAAGAAAGGCAAGATTTGAGAAATTGGAATAAATGGGGATTGGTGGATGAAGACAAGGCTGAAGAAAGGCAAGATTTGAAAAATTGGAATAAATGGGGATTGGTGGATGAAGACAAGGCTGAAGAAAGGCAAGATTTGAAAAATTGGAATAAATGGGGTTGGTAGATGGATTAAGGCAAGGCTGAAGAAGGTAGATTGAGGAAGATTTTTAACTAAGCATTTTCTTCTACAGGATAAGAAAATAGGAAAGAGTTGGGGGAAAGGAAATTGAGAGCATAAAACCAAAGGAGATAATTACATCTTGACAACAACAAAATCAGAGATGTATAAAACAAAAACAAAATTCATCATAAAATAATGAAAATATAATTTTAATGAAGTAAAAATTAAAATGTTATAAAATTTCTACATATTTATCGAGAATGCATTGCAAACAAATCTGTATGTTACATGGAATCAAGTTTTTATTAGATATAAAGTACTGTATTAGTTTGAGTTGGTAACTCTACTAACTAATTCAATTATTTGAGTAATTTCATTAATTATATGTTTTTACCATAAAATTAGACTGACCTTACAAAAAATTAGTTTAATATTTTTAATTGATTAACTCAACCATGTTTTCTATGTACAGAAAAGCAGTGTAGAAAGTTCAAAATAATTCTGACCGATCAAGACTCTCGATTGTTGCAGAAGGACCGATTGACCAGCCCATGCAAAATTCTGAGGACAGAAGAATTTTGAACTAAAGTTGTACATTCATCCAATAGAAATCCATGGTTATTGTTAACCCACAATGACACTACAAAAAATACAGGGAAATGTTTGGAATAAAAAGAGACAGAAAAGGAAATGGAATCATTTTCAAGAAGTGGGAAATCTACAATGAGGAAATAAAGATCAGGGAAAGAGGTTTAAACCCACAAAGATTGACTGCATTTATTTATAAACAATAAGTTTTAATAATTGATCGTTGCTTAAAGAACAGTATTTCGGATATATTTATGACAAGAACAAACAGAAAGATTTATGTCTGTAGTTAAATTTACATGAGAATCAATACATTTTGATATCATGAATGTTTTATCTCCCTTTGTATATTTGCTCTATCTTGCATTACCAATTGGTATAGTTCTAGCAAATTCAAAAGGGAGATAATCCACCCATGGGATGTTGAATTATCTTCTCTTGGTTAAATTGTTTGCAATAAGGTAGTCAATCTTTGCAGGTTCTCTACAGGATATCAGATTGTAAGCCCAATTCAACCCCACTACAACAGGCACTACCAGACACAAACTTACCTTAACTTTGTTCTAGAAAAATTATACATGGATAGAAAGAAGGAATAAACAGGTATGTGGATTAAAAAAAGCTCATTTTTTATTTTTCCTTATCATTTTCTAATAGCAATGTGAGCGATATTCTTTCTGATATTAAAACGTTACTTCGTCTCCGACTTAAATTTTTGTTCTTTCATTGTTTTGTTTGTTAATATAATAACTAATTCTAATCATAATACATGATATGAAAATGTTGTGTTTTAACTAAATGTAAATTAATAGCCAAAAGTGAAAAAATAATAATATAAAATTACAGGACCAAAGCTGAAAGGCATGCCAATAATAAAATAAATGAGCTTCCAATAATTATAGTCCTGGTAAAAAAAATCTCATACAAGATCAGGATTCTTTGGTTGATTTAAAACACTAGAAGTAACGGTATATTTCATTCCATGGTTCAAACTGTTTCTCATTTGGTGGAGTCTTGGAAATTAGGTACCAGTTACCAATTTTAAAGAAGAAATTAGAAATAACTTGAGGTACTCATACAAGATCAGGATCATTTGGTTGATTTAAAATACTAGAAGTATTATATATATTTAATTCTATGGTTCAAACTGGTTCTCATTTGGTGGAGTAATGGAAATTAGGTACCAGTTATCACTTTTTATAGGGAAAATTGGAAATAATTTAAAGGTGTATCTATCTATCTTCAATTCAGGTTTCTATTAGCATTTTTTGCCGATATTTTCGACCAGACAAGACATAAGGCAGAATTCTCTTTCCCTGCATCAACTGTAGTCAAATACATGTATCAACATGAAAGTTGGACAAAGTGGCAGGGTTGAACTATTAGTCTTGCAAAAATTGGTATTTTACTAAAGAAATATATGTGTCCTCAGAAGAACCACCCAACAAATACCTTGTCATTCCTAAACCATTTGACCTCAGCTTCAGGGTCATTTACGTCACATTCAAACACAGCTCTATCTCGTTCTACTCCTTCAACATCATCTAACAACTTCATGAAATCCCACTCAGGATCTATCAAAGGAAATTTAAAAATTTTAATGAATACATCATGATTCTGGTTCTATCAAAATAATTTTCACAATTTTAATAAATCATTCCCAGGGCCTATCCAAAGAAAATTCACAATTTTTTTATAAATCCCTGCATTCAGGGTCTTTCTGAAGAAAATTCACAATTTTTTATAAATCCCTGCATTCAGGGTCTTTCTGAAGAAAATTCACAATTTTGTTTATAAATCCCAGCATTCAGGTTCTTTCTGAAGAAATTTCACAATTTTAATAAATCCCTGCATTCAGGGTCTTTCTGAAGAAATTTCATAATTTTAATAAATCCCATTCAGGATATATCTGTGTAAATTTCACAATTTTTATAAATCCCATTGAAAGTCTATATGAAGAAATTTCACAATTTTAATAAATCCCATTCAGAGTCTATCCAAAGTTATTAGACATATTCTTCATGGACTAGTTTTAAAAAGTGTTATAAAAATTCATGTGTTCAATGGTTCCTGTATGTCGTGAATAAAGTTCATGCTAAAATAAATAAAAATCCTTACCTGTGACTGTGAATTGTGTTGAAGTCTTAGCATCACCACAAGTACAAGAATATTCAGCTTCATCCCCTAGCTGACAATCTTTGATTTTCAGAATACAACGATTCTCACGACGTTGGATCTCCATTTTACCTGATTGGTACTGTTCAAAGAAGAATTAAAAATAATTTCAACATATTTTTACATTTAAAAAAAAAAAAAAAAAAAAAAAAAAAAAAAATGGAAGAATATCCATGTAGCAATCAAGATACTCAAAGATTCTTCAAAACTTTTCAGAGAATATGGCCGACTTAAATTTCATACAAGATAACATATATACATTTGTACAATACAAAAACAGATAACATATGTGTTGAATCAGATTTCTACAAGAAATGGCAGAGCATTGCTAAATTTTATAGATTGAATCTGATACCAGGAAAAAAAAATTGATGCAATTCTGAAGTTTTTTCAACTGCAAATATATTAAATCTTAAACCAATATCTTAAATTTTTTCTGCACAAAAAATCTAAGATCTAATTTGATAAGGAATGCCAATTTCTGGTAAGACAAATCAATTTCTAAAAATACATTTTTATGATTGTGTATTTTAAATCTAGATATGCAATGTGCATATTAAATGAAATATTATTAGCCTGTCATATTTGTATAAATAGTGTTTGAGGGGGAAAATAGTAGAAATTATCTTTTAGAATAAATACTTCAAACATAGCTAATTAAGTATATTTGTAGGGGGTTGAGTAGTAACAAAATACTGTTAAGTGGAGCTTAGTGTATGTATAACATAAACATCATGAATTAATAAATATGAAATTAAAGATGAGGGAGATAATTGATTGAAAATGGATTGATGGAGAGAGAGAGAGAGCGGGAGGAAATTAAATCATTATTATGATGTAGAACTCAATAGTGATAGACCTGAAAACAGAATAATAATAATGAATCAAAACATATTAAACAGGAGTTAGGATTATGGTGTTTAATGCCACTTTCAACAATATTTTAGTTATATCGACATAATCGTGGCAGTAAAAATAAATAGGATGTTATGTCAAGGAAGAATAGACGTGAAACAAAATAAAATAGTAGTGGATTTAAAACAGGTACATCATAAAACATGGAGGACAATACCTTACCTCACTTCCTTTAGGAGCAGACATTATTTCAAAATGACTTGTAATTCATTTGCATAAAATTTGTTAAAAAGGAAATGTAAACTAAAACCTAGCCTTATGGTCATAAAACTTTTGAGCATGAGTTTGTGGTCATGCTTCTAAAAGTTTGTACTTGTGGTTCTAAAAAAAAACAGCCAATCAGAACGTTCGAGCATGAGTTTGTACTCCTGCTTGAAAAACAGAACACTGCAACAAATAATTCTAATACAATTTGTTTGTATCGTCGGACGTAAATCTTGATTTTTCTATTGCAATATCTGTTTACTCCACTACTCCAAGCTAGGTAAACTCAATTTGTGACCGTAAAACCGACAATTTACATCTGCAAAGCTTAAAGTACAATACAGTTATCTCCTAATTATTTTGTTCTAATTGGACAATTTTGAAGTAAGAGTACAAAAATTACACTTCTTTTGGTAATTTATAAGATTCTTTATTCTTCAAAATAACATTCTTTATATTTTCCAGTGAACAATGTGGAACTATTTGGCTCAATAATTCTTGAAAAAATCAAAATGTGAAAATTAACGACTGACAACAATAACAATATTTACCAGTACATGTAAATGACCCATTGATTAAAAGTTTAAAGGGTGGGAAATGGGGAAAAACCCAAGAAAATTGAAGTAAGGATGAATAAAAACAAATAATAAATCAAGAAATTTAATAAAGTAAACAGATCCATAATATAAGACTAGCTGTGAAAGGGTTAAACTTAATCATCCATAAAATAAAATATTTCCAATATTAGAGAGAAAAAAGAATAAATAAAATGCTATATTTTTCAGTAAAATGCTTAAATAAAAGCTTTTTAATGTCAGAAACTTCTGGTAATATTAAATATTAGATGTTCAATAAATGCTAAACAAGCTTTTTAATGAAATTTCTAGACTGGAATGAGCACTGGTAAAAGTGGAAAACTAAAAATGTCAAATAAAAAAATAGAAGAAACTTAGTAAATGCTATAAAGCTTTTTAATGAAATTTCTGGATTTGAGCACTGGTAAAAGTGGAAATAAAAAGTGTCAAATAAAAAAAAAATATTAGATGTTCAATAAATGCTATAAAGCTTTTTAATGAAATTTCTGGATTTGAATTAATGTGGAAAACTAAAAATGTCAAATAAAAAGTCATAAATGAATAAAAAAAAAAATAAAGGATATAATCAAATACAGAATTGTTCAATAATAGCTCAAGAAAGGATTTAAGATCAGTGAAGTGGAAATAAAATAAAACTTAATAGATATTGGCAAAAAAGGATTTTTTTGATGGTTAGTGATGAATTTTAATGAGTGGGTGTATACCTCTGGTGTACCCTTCTTTGGAATCTGTAATAAACATACATGTATATATCAAAATATATTTCTATTAATAAAACAACATGCAATAACATATTTTGAAACTGACAACAATAAAATGCATGATAGAGGTAATCAATTTGAATGAAATATATTTCATACAGAGATGAGTGAGGCTACCTTAGTGCACACAATGCGTTTCTGGAAGAACCTTCACCAGGTACGCTCAAAGCCAAATATTTGAAAGTGTTTAGGAGCAAGATGAACAAAGGGCCTAAATTGTACATTAGGTCACAGCTTCATTTGTTTTAGAGGTTCCTGCCTGAATAATTTGCACAAATTTCATAAATTTGTGGGTCACAAGTTGTCATTAAAATTTCAAAGTCGCAGATCAAAACGCCCCTTCTGAGCCTCAAAGATCAAACAGAAATACACAAATATATTTCATTAAATAGAAAAGTCTAAATCTGAAACTAAATTTAAAATTGTTGCCATTTAAATTTATGACCAAATGAAATAAGAAAGGGCATTCTATTTCATTTCATATTAAATTTCTTAAAGTACAACAAATAATTATAACATATTGTTGAAGCAAAAACGATTCATAAATTTATTAGGCAAGGGAATATATTTTCTTTAGAAGGTAAACCCCAATTATTAAAAGTAAACAATAAATATTTCGTCAACAGGTTTAGCTTGACATCCCCCAAAGTAAGCAATTAAATAATTTTAAAGCAGGTTTTTATGGCATATCTTTTCACTTCGACACATACATAATGTTGCCCTATTTTTTGCCTTAGAAACTTGTCTAAATTGAAGCAATGATCCGTAAAGAATCATATCTATATAACTTAAAACATTTTATTACAAAATAACATTTCAACGTTTATTGAACTATTTTGTCGCTTTACCTTTAATTAAGAATTGGAAGTTAAAAGGAACCAATTACAGGTAGGTTGTTGTTTTTTTCGTTCAAACAATTCTTCTTTTGTTTATTTATTCAATAAGAAATTCAATTTTTTTAGAAAAAATTGAAAACTATTTTGCTACTTGTTAAAATTTTTTATGCCAATAAAATTAAAGTTGTGAGTGACAATGTACCCACATTTTCCTCCTTTAAACCTCTCACACACCTGATTTATACCTTAAAAAGATGTGTATCAAAGTCTAGAGTATCAATTAAGAAATTACATTAATTAAGTGTTAATGAGACAATTGGACTACAATCTGAGCTAGAATCTTCACGCCTGTATAGGAAGAAGAGATAGCCATCTTATACAAGCCAAATATTACGAATAATAAAACTTTAAATGGAATGCAAAAACCGATGGACATTCTCAACATAATTAAATAATTACAAAAAAGAATTTGTAATAATCAAGACAGGATTTGACGATCTTAAAACTGATTTTGAACATTTGAAATTTAGACTGAGAGCAAAACCAAAAATATGGACTGAGTTTCTCTGGCAAGACCGGAGTGAGATTCTCTGACAAGACCGGAATTAAATGAAAAATTTATGTATAAGTATATATGAATTGTTTGAAAAAATACAAATACGGTATATCTGATCTCAACAAATTCTTGAACAAAGACGGAAAAAGTTATAACATCTGAAATTTTGTTGACAAGGGATTTAACATATATACAAGAAGCTACGATTAACCGATTGTGTTGGGTTCAATAACAAATAAGTAGAATTTATGCATTTATTTATACAGGAGGCTAAGATTCACCGATTGTGTTGGGTTCAATATAAATAAGCAGAATTAATGCATTTATCGACAGGAAATTAAATACTAGTTAATTCTCATTTTATGACAGAACGACGACCAACAACCCCGTCAATTCATTTGTTGAATACAACAATAAAATTCATGCAACATACTCCCGTACTTTAATTAAAGAAGGCAGAGAAAAGAATAAATATTACATATTTGCTCTGAGATAGAAGACTTTAAAATGTTTACCATTATGAGAAGTATTAAAGTTCGTAAATATATTTTTGTGACAGTAGAGAAAATTTAAAGTTGGATAAATCCATTTCATTTATCAAGGAATAATCAAAACATTTTGAGCTACAGATTGATTAGTACGACAACCAAATACAGTGCCACTTAACCTCAACATGCTAATCCTGATAAGATTAAATTATTCTTGTTGGGAGTCACCAGAAAAATGATAAAAATATTTTATCATCTAAAAACAAGACTCTAGATCCACTTATGATTTGACATTCAAATGCATTTGTCAACAAACACATGGAAATAAAATCAACACAGACATGGATTTGAAATCAACATTTATAATGTGATATTTGGTAACTAGGTTTTGGATATCCTTCCTCCATACATTCTGACTGACATGGATCATTACTGATAGACTAAAGTGTTAAAATTGATTCCATTTGATTTATGAAGGTAATTATGAGATGGAATTTTAAACCTTGACATCATTCTTCTTGAGACAGTGATTCCATCAACACTGCTTTGGAATGTGACATTTTTTTTAATTGTTTTTTTTTCTTCAAAATTACATTCAAAGGTGATGAAAATTGCAAGATTATATTATACAGTGCATCAAAACTAAGGTGTATATTTGTAAGTACCGATTATGAAGTTTAAATATAAACTTTGTTCTTTAAATAATTCCTGTTTAGTGTTAGACTTTCCTACAGTGATCTTCGTTATTAAACAGACATAATAAAATGGAGGTAAATAATTCTAGCTTTCAAATTTTAATTTATTTTCTTCAATAAAAAAAATAAGTTCTGCAAATTCTAATTTCTAGCATTATATAAACTGCTATAACAAATTACATACTGATGGATATTTGAATTACAGTTTTAACAATTCAAGCCAACACCGAAGAAACATGGATGCCTATTACATGAGAGGTCCAATCATCCAAACAGATGGAGTTTTACCCATCCACAGAGAGGTTAGTTATATTTCATGTCATGTTTTGGAAGATTAGGAGAACAAATGTATTAAAAATTTATTAAGTTGATTTTTGATAAATAATAAAATTTATTGTTTCATAAAGGATCGTCACTATACAACAGATGTTAGTCATACTGTGTTAGGGTATTTTAAAAATGTTTTATTGGAATAATCTCAAATTTTACAATTTTTTAGATCAGTGAGATTTCGAAATTAGGAATATGTTTATCATTATACAAATAAACGATAGAGGATACAGAAGGGGCAATCAAAAATGGACAATCCAGAGAAACTGGCAACAGAGGGTACACACAAGACAAAGAAAAACACAACAAAAACAATCCAGAGACACTGGCAACATAGGGTACACAAGACAAAGAAAAAGACAACAAAAACAATCCAGAGAAACTGGCAACAGAGGGTACACACAAGACAAAGAAAAACACAACACAATATGTGTTGTATACAACTATGGCAAACAAACACAAATGACGTAAATAAGACATGAACCCTCCTACAAACAACTAGAGATAAAGACAAACCGAACATCGTTTTATGCGGAAATCGTAACGAACATTACAACATGGAACTAAGAACGTAAATAAACATAATAGGACAACACAAAAAACTACAATGATGAGCAACACAGACCCCACCAAAACACCGGGGGTGAACTCAGGTGCTCACTAGGGGTAGCAAACCAGTCTTTAGATATTATTGTATCAAATATAAAAAAAAAATAGTTAGAAATATTGTTCTTTAATGAATTCTTACAGCGACCTGGCCACGATGGACAGCTGCAACGACAACATCTACTGAGAATGCAAGAAAAAATGTCAGATTCTGAAGATGGAGAGTCAGATTACGATGATTTGGAAATTAATGAAACTAGTGCCATTTTGGACTTAAATCCAGCGTATGGGCAAACTATCGCCCTTTGGTCATTCAGGAAGCATGATAGCATCGCTATATTCCCGCCAAGTAACGATTTAATCAGCAGAGTAGTTGAATATGCTGAACAACATCTTGGTTTTTTGCGATATGAACATAAACTTATGTTGCTAAGCCCTGGACAGCTGTCACCCGTTGATTTGAAAAGTGTGTACAGCATACGGCCAGGTGCTGTTGTCATGGTGATGCCTGAACCGAATGTCCATTTGACAGTTGAAATTAGCCAATTAAAAACAAGCTTCACATTAACTGTGGATCTCACAATGACAGTGCACAAAATTAAAACGTTTGTACGAAAGAGAAAGGGGATACCGGTTGAAAGACAGGAGATTCTTTATTCTAACAAGGCATTGGAAAATGACAAACGACTGCTGGAATACAGAGTAAAAAGTAGATCGACACTTTACATCATGATTCAAGCTCACTTTGATTTATTGATAAACGTCGAGACATTCTGGGGAAAGACGTATAGATTTTACCTCGATCCTTGTAGCACTGGCACAGATATAGTTTATGCAGTATTTAACAGGGCTTTTAGCTCGAATGGTCCGGAGGATGTTGGATTACATGAACTCTATGTACCGATTCATATTCTAGTGTTGCAATATCAGAATAAATTCGTAAATTGGGATTATTGCATTGCATACCTAGGAATTCATACGGGGGAGAAATTAATGTTAACGACAGTAGGACATCAAAGTAATATGAAACTCGAAACCGTGAATGTTGTCACAGAAAGTGGTGACAAATATGAAGTAACTGTCTCCCGATACGATCGTTGGTCAGTGCTTGCTTTTATGCTGCATGGGTTGACTAATGTCCCTGTTGATCTAATACGATTGTATAAAAATGGAAAACGTGTAGATTTCTCCTCCATAATTGGACAAATTGGAAAATCTCATGTAGTTGTAATGAATGTGGTAATGACGCACATGGACAGTGATCTCGTTTTTGGAGTTCCACTTAAACTTAGCATAGGTAACGGAATAATTGAAAACGTAAGAATATCAGCAAATAAGACAGTGCGTCATTTAAAAAGAAAACTTGAGAAAATGGGAGTACCCAATGCTACTTTATACGAGTTGACAATCGGTAATCAGAAATTACCAAACAATAGTAAAATTATGGATCTAGTTTCTGATCTAAAAATCCCACTGGTTCTAAAATTAGAAACATATCCAGTCTTTGCCCATGCTCCAGATGGGGTCATATACAAAACTTATTTAAAAGCCAATCAAACATTGGGAGACTTTAAACATAAAATAGAACTCAAAACTGGATACTCTTTAAAATCTAGTCGACTTTTAATAGCAGGACAAGAACTCGTAGCACACCCTCATAGTGTTCTTTATGACGCAGGTATCAGTTGCCGAAATTCAATTTTCTTTAAGTACACACATGATATGGAAGGTTTTTTTGTCGTGGGAAATAACTGGCTTGAAAAAATTAGACTTCCACTAAAACCATCATCCACGGATATCAGAAATGCAGTCTGGAATGCAAGAAAATTGTCTGAGGGGAGTCTGAACTGTGTTCTTACCATACTATACTGGTTCTTCATGCCTAGACTTGATGGTCTAACTAAAGTTCGCACAAAAATAAAAATAAGACAAAGAATGCCTGTAGCAAGGGAAAAGCTCTATGAACTCAAGAATAATGTTAAGCTTCAATATTTAGAAAGAGATTTACTAGAAAAACACAAATCAAGAGCCTCATATTCTTTTCCATATCCTGGCGAAAATAAATCATGGCCTCGTTCAAGCTCCAAAGTTCGGCATCATATAAAAACGGATAATATTCTAAAGTTTGAACCCGACCAATACATCGATCCGAAAGAAATAATTCAGACTACCGGACGTGAAAACCGTCATCGTAGAGCTGTAGATTCAGAAATGATGGAGGCACCACGATCCACCATTCCGTCATGGATGAGAAATTTACAAACAAGAAATAAAACAAATCGTCTGCTCATGGCTGATGTAGAAGGGGGTCCTGATGGAATGGCAAGTGTACATCAGTCACGAACTCAGCAATTTCGAAAAATAAACGATGCAAGGATGACCCACATTCCAAACAATCTAGATCATGCTCGCTTAGCGTACAGGGCTGCCCATCAACATGATAATTTTAGTAAGAGAAATAGGTTTATGTACAATCACCAACATTTTGACTTCGTAACCAGTGATGATGGACATGATGATCAATCTGAGACACAATACCCACAAAATTTTCTTCCCAAACTCTGAACAAGCTATCATTATTTATATTTCAGGGATGATTCTGGTCAGAAATAAAAATAATGGAAAATCAATGAAAAATAGCTGAAACTATCTTCACCCCGTTTCAAAAGGTACATGTTTAACCTGTTCTGACCGTGTCCTGTAACTTTCAAAAAAATAATCTCAGAGGAAAACAGATTAAATCAGTTAAGATATTTTATACATAAACAAAAGTAAAAGTGACAAATATTGTCTTATTAAAATATTGTATCATTTTAATAATGAACATGGGAACGATATTTTCATTTCAAAATCTGCATCCCTTTAGAATGATCTGTTTCCGTTGTTTTTTAATTTATTTTTTCTTTCTTATATAAATTGTTTTTGAAGGTTATTGATATACGTTTCAAGAACTCACACATGTGAAGACTTACACATTTACTTTAGACATTTACAAAACAAATATATGCAATCTACTCTACCACAAATAGAACTAGTGAATATCTTAAAACAAAATATCTGCCAATTTTCCTGAGGACACAAAACATCTTGGAAGGCATATAAAACAGAAAATATGTATACCGGTATCGGAACTTAAAATTTTCTGTTTTATATTTTTCTACATAAAAAACAAGTATTACAGTATTCCCCCTATTATAAGACTACCCCATAAGCAATGAAAATAGTGTCCTTATAAGAGGAGTGACGACCTTTCTTGAGGGGGACAATCTTAGTAGCATTTTACTATCTCCGTACTACAGAAATCTGACTTGATAAGAGAGGTGGAATATCTGGAATGAGACAATGAAGTAGTATTTTACTATCTCAATGCTTCAGAAATCTGGCCTGATAAGAGGGGTGGCTTTTTAGTGGGGATGTCCTTACCAGAGGCGAATACTGTAATGACACTAAGTGGTTTGAAGTAATCGACAGATTCTCATGAAAATTGGTAGACAGAGACTAAACTCCATCACACTATATTGCTACAAACTGCTACTAAATTTGACAATTCTATGAACATACCTCAATAGGTTCTCCATTTTTAAACCATTTGACTCGAGCTCTAGGATCAGATACAAAACATTCTAAGTTTACTTCTTTCCTCTTTGTCTGTGAATACTTTTCAGGCAGTTTCTGGGTAAAGCTGTATTCTGGCATTTTAGCTGAAATAAAGAGCTTAGAAATTTTAGTGACTGAGTGATTGTTTTTTAATGCCAAATGAGCAAGTTTTCAGCTATATCATGGCGAGAACAAGTTACATTCGATGATATGATGATGATATCCACTTTGTACTAGACAAACATGCTTAGTTGGATTTTTATAGTGCTAGCTCACTGAAACAGTTTGTATGTAGAAATGTTGCTTCACTCTGACACATTACCCTGATTCCTAGCCAACTAGTGTTTGCTCTTACTCCTTAGTGATGCATGCTTTCATTCTGACACATTACCCTGATTCCTAGCCAACTAGTGTTTGCTCTTACTCCTTAGTGATGCATGATTTGCGGAGAAGAAGCCAATGCTAATTTCATAGTCTTTGGTTTGACCTGACCAAGGCTCGAAACCTATAATTTAAAACCATTTCACTACCAATGAAATTCAACATTCTCTAGACATCAATATACTCTATAAATAATCTGCATGGCAATGCCCTGCTATATTTTCAATTTTAACATGGTATGCCTATTTTTAGGACTGTATATCTATAATGTAAACATAACTGAACTGAGGTGCAATTTTTTTTCTATGTGGTTAAGAACTCACTGTTGAAGGTCGTAGCCATGATCGTATAGTAGTTGGATTTACAATTACCTATCACCACTGATGTGAGTTCGAATCTCTATCAGGCCGAGGTGTACAACATTATGTGATACAGTTTGTCAGTGACTTGCGACAGGTCTGTGGTTTTCTCCGGGTCACCCGGTTTTTTCCTCCAATAAAACTGACCGCCACGATATAACTGAAATATTGTTGAAAGTGGGGTTAAACACCATCAAACAAACAAACCCTGTTGAAGGGTCCAGAATACAAAGGTCAATAATAGTGTCTTACCTTCGACATACAGCCATGCTGACGACTTGACGTTGTTACATTCCAATGTGTATTTTCCGCCATCTTCCAACTTAACATGATTTATCACCAGTCTGTATTTCTTATCGTCATTTTCAAAGTGGTATTTATGGCCGGCAAAAATTTCTAATTTATTTTTGAACCATTTGACCTTGGCATTAGGTTTACAGAAGTCACTTTCAAATTGTGTCTTTTTGTCACCTTCAGTGGCCTTGATATCATCTAATTCTACCAAAAATTTGTCTGGTTTCTATGGAAACAAAGAAATATACAAAAAAAACAATGACATTTTGAATATAACTATGTACCTTTTGGGTATCTAAATAAACAATTTCAAAATCAGTGGTTTATCTGCATTTAGACTTGAAATTTAAGAAAATCTTTTGAAGGAGAATATGGAAACTTGTTTTTTTAAATTGCACAGTAGTCTCTGTTATAAGGCTGTAAAATACTACTAAGTTGTCCCCCTAAAGAGAGGCCACCCCTCTTATAAGGCAATTTTTTCACTGCAGAAGGTGTGGCCTTATAAGAGACAGACTACCATTGTTTTATTTTTATAAGAATATCAGTTCCAATTATTGCCAACTTTTTCACTGAAGAAGGTGTAGCCTTATTAAAAGGGAGACAACTGTAATTTTATTTTTATAAGAATATAATTTCAAAGTATTTCTTTCACCTGTAACATTTTCAAGTCATATACAATATACCTCTGATCACTGAAACTAACTTTACCTACTTATTAGTTAAGAAAGGCTGAGGATAATAAAAGAATAATTGGATTAGTTAATAAGTAAACAAAAACAAGAGGAAACTGATGATAAACATCGATAAAGTCAAAAAAGAGCTTAAAATTAAAATCAGGTTATATCAATGAAAAATATTCAGCAAGTATTTGAAATTAAACAATGTAATAGAAATAAAAGAAGGAGTTTGGAATTAAACAATTGAATTTGAATAAAAGAGGGAAAGAAAGTTTAAAACATAAAATAGGATTTGTAATTTTTCTGCTATTTAATAATGCATGCAAAGACATGTAATGTTATATTGAAAATCAAACGAAAAACAAAAACAAATAAAGAAAGAAAGAAAAATATTTTCTAGCCCTATTTCACACACCACACCCTTCTACATTTTCCTAAGACAATACATTTAACATGCTGCTACAGAACAGGTACAAAAACCTTTATTTTAATAAAAACGTAGATATATCAAATTTAGTTTCTGGAATCACCTTCATCAGGTACGCTCAAAGTCGAAAAATTGGAAAACCAAATAATTTAAAAATCTTTGGAAGCAATAAAATAAGGGTTAGGGTTGAGAAGGTTTAATTTAATGTCACTTTTTAATAATATATCAGTTATAGTGTGGCAGTCAGTTTTATTGGTAGAGAAAACTATAGTAAGCACTGACCTGGTGCAAGTCAATGACAAAGTTATCCCTTATGATTGTATTGAGTTCAGTTGCCATGGGGGAGAATCATACTCACAACTTTAGCGATGATAGGCACAGATTGCATAGATAGATGTATATCGAGCTACCAAACGATCACGGCCATGGCGGCCCAGATATTAATTAAGCATAGTTTATATTTAATCCATATTCAGTAATATTTAATTTTTCACAGTTTTAAAGAAAATAAAAGAGGGTATATAATTATGACGACAAACTTAAAAGAGGTGAAAAATCTAGCCATTTATAAGTGAACATAAAGGAATGTTCAGTTAAGAAAAAAAAGCAGAATTCCATGTTGAATTCAAGAAGTAAAAAGGGTTAAAAAGGGATAGAAAAAACTATTTTCAATGCTTAATGTTTAAAGTTTTGTAGCTTAATGCTGAAAGTTTCATAGCCCAAAATATTATTCATGATATTTTTTTTTCATTTTTATTTTGAAAAATGCTTGACATAATCGTTTTCTTTAGTTTCAATTTCAATAAAAATCTACACCTATATCAAGTAAAATAAGAAATCTCATTTCATAAAAATATCATTTAATATACACTGAATTTTCATCTATTTTCTTATTTTTACATACAAATATTTCTTTATTCTCAGATAATCTAATTAAATTTTGAATTTTATAATTTCCAATAATATAAAAATAACAATTGTTTGTATTTTTGTATTTTTTTTATAACAAAGAAATAAATAATAAAAGAAATAGAAAATAACATAAAAACTATCATGCTAAAACAAATTAAATAGGTTAAAAAATGGAAAATAAAAATTTAACGAAAAATATTAGGTAGTGCACATGTATGTTTATTTCATAAATTAGTAAGATAACAACGACATAAACATTGACATTGACTCGCAATCTACCTCTTTTTTGGCCTCTCTATGTTGTAGAGTTGGCCAATCAGGTATAACATCTACAAGAGAAGGTCTACGGACTTGTTGCATGGAGGATCTACGTTGTTGTTCCAAAGCCTCAAGCTTTTCATACGTTGCTTTCTGTACTTCTAAGTTATCACGGGATTGTTTTCTACTTGATACAGCCGAATCTCTCTGTTCAGTGCAATATGATCAAGCAATAATATTTTGATATTGAAACAAATATCTCTAACACTATAATGTTTCTTTACCCATATTCATGCTGAATACATAATTCAAAATAATATGGCTTTTTTTAGTTTTCTGTCTTTAATTTTTTTACCTACTGTGAAATTATTATTAATCGTAGGCTTCTAATTTTCGTTGATTTCGTGGTTCACTTAAACCACGAAAATAAAAATCCAACGAAATACAATTTTCCCATTGATTGTTTCCTGTAATGTTTGAAATCACGAATTCAAGAACCCATGGATAAATGCATTTTGTAAAAACCACGAAAATTGATGCCAACAAATAAAAGTACTTTCACAGTATTACGTCTTAGTACAAAATATGATTTAAAGAAATTGTACTGACTTATACAAAATCCTAAAATTTATCATTATGTATTCAGCATATCTATGGATCAAAACAATTGAAAAGATTGATTCCCTTTTAATAATCTGTATGATCAAAGTGCTGACCATACTAATGGACACTTTGTTGTATTGAAGCCTCTTTTTTTTTCAAATGTGTCTTTTTTTAGGACAAACGTATTGTTTCATGGAGATAAAAAAAAAATTGCACATTGGCTGTACTTACCTCCTTTGTAAACCTTCCATTTAATGGCAAACCTCCAGAATTTAAGAATAAAACCTGGACAAATGGGCCAACCAACACTGAACAAGTAACTATCTATATGTAATTTACCTTTGTAAATAATGTAATCTACCTTAGTAAATAATGTAATTTACATGTATAAATAATGTAATTTACATATGTACATGTAAATTATGCAATTTACCTCTTTAAAATAATGTAAATTACATGTGTAAATGATGTTATTTACCTCTATAATGCAATTTACCTCTTTAAAATAATATAAATTACCTCTTGTAATAATGTAATGTATCTCTGTTTTGTGAAGTAAGAATTTTCTGAACTTATTTAAACAAATTTAGCATGTTGGCATACAAGATAATTCACTTGTAAATTATACTGCCAATATTCATTATATTACAATTCAGTAGACCAATTTCAGCCCTGTTTATGAAAAATCATATTTACATTTTTTGTTTCACTATGAAAACTTGAAATAATAATCTATGACATCCTGAGTGTAAAAATTTTACAATATAAAAATATTACTGGTATAAAAAAAAATGTGCTGGTGATTACAAAGAGAAATCCATGACATATTGATTGGTCAAGATTTACAATATCAAAAAATATTTAAAAAAAATTGTGCTGGTGAATATTGAAAAAAGTGAATGGGTGGGAAATGTAGGCATCAAAACATGGCATAGAAAAAGAGTAGATCGAGTGATGGAGGGTCTACTTTTTGCTATATGGTATACAGGAAAGGAATTCAAAATTGTTTCAATCAATCTTTTCAACTGTTATCTATCATCTGTAATTAAATAATGCAAAACAAATTTACCTATTATCATATGGACTCTGAGCTGCAGTTCTTTTATGGTGAAAAAGAAATTTATTGATTGATTGATTGGTGTTTAACCCCAACTTTAGCAATATTTCAGCTATATCGTGGAGCTAAAGGTTTACACCACAAATAAATGTTATCAAAATTAATTTCTAAATGAATCAATCCAAATTTGTTTTTTTTTAAAAGACGTTCGTAGGAAGTAATATAAGGGTCTAAAGAGAAGTAAAGCTTATTTCTATAATATCATGACATGTTAAAGCTCTGTACTGTAACATTTCATGGCGAAAGAAGCTTTGCATTTAATTTTGGAACAGGAAAATGAAATTTAAGGTTTGGAAGGGTAATATATTTATAAAATATACACCAGGAATGCTTATAAGATCAAAGAGATGCTATATATATAACAAACTCGTAGTACAAATAGGGAATTTACATGGAGCATAAGGATATAAGGGAGATAACTCATGTGTGGAATGTGTATGGAAATTATATTGAGCAATAAGTAGATAAGGGAAGACAACTCCTGTGTAATATGTGTATGGAATTTATACAGTGATAAGGATATAAGGGAGCTAACTCCTGTGTGTGATATGTGTATGGAATTCATATAGAGAAAAAAAAAGGATATAAGGAAGACAACTCAAGTGTGATATGTATATATTTTGTTTATATATAAGAGATAGATACTATATCAAAGGATGATGATTTTTCAAAACTGGTCACTGAAGGGAATGAGGATCAAATGGGATTTTTTACCTTTGGTTGATGAGCGTTATGCTTCAGTGATAATCTGCGGTCTGTCAAACTCATTTGCTGGAGATAAAAGTTGGTAACTAATATACAAAGTGTAACAAATTTCAAAGTGTCGGTTGCCATGGACCAAGAACTACCAGGAAACAATTCAATACTACCAACAACAAAATATAATCTGGACCCCCAAGTATTACTTAATATGGGGGTGGGGGGGAGTATCAATATATATACAATCATATGGCCAAGTCCTTTTATTCAGGGCCAGATAAAACAGTAGAAAATAGCTTAAAACAATCGTAATGTCAATATAGGACAAAAACTACCAATTTTAATGAAATTAATTGAATTTTGAATCAATAATTTGACAAGAAATTCAGCTCACATCCATATATATTCTCTACAAGCAAACTTCTACTTATAATAATATTTGTATTCTAACATAATATCTTATACCTATCAATCAAAATATTTTACAACCTACAAGGATTGAGTATGGCTTTTCAATAAACTTTTGAAATTACAGTAAACAGTCAAAACTGATTCTCCATGACAATGTTAAACTAGAATTTAATAGTATTTACAACACATTATGAAACAAGATGAACTGTCAGCTAATGCTTACTTATGATACCCCTGCATATATGTTCAATGTGTATAAAAATCAACTAAGTCGGCAAACAGGAAGTAGGAATCTGACGGGTCCAAAAACCCTTCCCACAATATGGCATACCTATATGAAGTTGGTGACCAAATATCAGATTTCTGCCATCAATAGTTGCTGAGAAAAATGCGACAAAAAATATCTTTGGACGGATGAAAGGATGGACGGACAGAGGTAAAACAGTATACCCCCCCTCCCCCTCCGGTGGAACGGGGGTATAATAAATTAATTGCCACATAGCCCACATCGATGGAGTAATGGTTAGCATGTTCACATAAAGTATGGTAGATCATTACTTCAAACCATGGTTTGGTAAAACAAAAGACTAATAAATTGGTATTTGCTGCTTCTCCGCGAAACACACGGCATTAAGGAGAAGTAAGATGAAAGACTAGTTGGCTCAGAATCAGGGTAATGTGTGAGAGTGGAGCGACATGTCTGTCAGTGGTCTGTTTGTTTCAGTAAGCTAGCAATATAAAGATACAACTAAGAGTGTTGATCTAGTACAAAGTGGACCACATCATCATCTCATTAAATGTTACTTGTTCTTGCCATATCTCAGTTCAATTATCCAATGAATTGTAGCTAAAGAGTATGAGATCACTGTTATCATAGAAAAAGAAAAGTAGATTTTCCAGGTGTGTAAACAGCAATGTCGAACAACACAAATGGTCTGTTTGATCATTTTTACCATGATTTATGGAAGACAAAGGTTTATTTAATTAGTCCAAACACAAAAGAATGTCATATCGTATATAATGACATTTACCCTAATTTCGTTGACTCATACGAAAATTCAGTGATTTTTAATATCTTACAGGGTCTTAGATACATCAAGCTCTTGTTCTTATTCTGAAAGTTTTAACTGTTTTCTTGTAATCAATTACAATTTACTGAAAAGCCGCACTCAATCTTCGCACATTATACTTTGACAAGTAATATCGCACACTACACACTATTAAAACCACACTTTTTTACGTAGGAAATATTGCCTTGTCTTTTATTTCCCTGTGACGTAACTGGACGTGAAATATATCAGACTGGACATCAGATCCAGTAGAAGAAGTAGACAGTCTTCGTAGCATACTGTCTCTCCTAAATGGCTGAATTCTTACAGGATGATCAGCATCATACACAGACGAACTACGACGTGAAGAACAGGCACTGCTGTGCTTTAATCAAAATAATGTATACAGTATTTGGAACAAAAACATTGTCAAAGGCAAGAAAGATACTGACTTGTTTCAATTTACCAAGAAAATCTTTGAATTTAAATTGAAGACTGGCATGCGTCGATTGAAAATATCGTAATGCTAGCAACTGAGAATTCTTTGATTAAATTGTGGTAAACTGAATCTATCTACAGTCAAATCTCCTCGTGTTGCGGATGAAGGAACCGTTTGTTTTTATTCGAGTTACGTGTGTATTCAAGTTATCCAGAGTAAATGAAATAAAGACTAACAATCTGACAAAACGTTGGCTGAGTAACCATGGAAACGATTTATCCAAAATATCGAGGTTCAACTTTAAATAAAGTAATGTTGTACATGTATTCTGGCATAAAAAAGTTAATCAAAGAATTATATTTCATTTTTAAGCAAATCATTTTATGATAAAATGGCTTCAATATCAATTCGACCGTGACTATGTACGAGTATTTAAATTCTACATAAATCTTTATAAAGCATACCCTTTCTGAGTCACTATCTCCAAGCTGCTGTTTCATGGTATCAATCAATGAAGGACGTCTCTCTCTTTTCACTATATATTACAATTAGAAATACAATTAATTTCAATATAAGACATTACAAAAACAAAACAACTTTTAAAAAATAAATTATTAATAAAGTTTTAATAGTTTTTAATATCTAAAACTGTATATATATTTTTTTGCTTTAAGCAGTTTAGAATTGCTGTTACTAGGCCAATTATGCACTGCAGTTTTGCAAAAGCTTGAATTTTTTTTCAATTTCCTTTTCATACTTTGCTGTTGGCAATTTGCCAAAATGCGCTTTGCAATTTTTACCACAATAAAGATGAGTCTTTTTATGTACTGCGCCTTTTCACATTGTAAATCATTTTTCAAAATATCAAGTATTGTAAAATTTCAATGATTGCTAAAAATGAAATTCTGACCCTTTCATGGTTACTGCAGGACTGCAATCTTGAATAACAAACTGAAATATTTTCTGGACAAATATCTTCTTAGATCTAACTATACAGACGTGTGTTTCACACACAAAATATTTCAATTTACCAACTAAGAATTTGTCCAACAGTTGTCATCCAAAGGGTCGTTCATAGTCATAGTTTGCATTTGATGCCTTCTTTTTGCATTAAGGCACAGCAAAAATTGTTACAAACATACGATACACAATTTATACACAAGACAATCGAAACGTACATGAAGATATATATGATATGTAATTTTTAAAACAAAGGTATATAAACATATATGATATATGACACAGCAAGAACACGAGACACATAGCTATCCATATATATATATGTCAATTCATTTTATAACGCTTACAAGATCAATGAATTTTTTTTTTTATTATTCAATGATTTTCTTCCTTTTGTGTACAGTACTACAGTTTTTCCTTATATTTTACAAAGTGGGAATTTCAAATTAATACATCACATTTATTTTCATAATATAAGATCTTCAATCTTAGTGAAAATCTCTTAAAATATATTTTTTTATCTATATTCAATGAAAATCATTGCAAGAATAAATCAGATAAAAGACTTTTTTTTTACCCTCTAACAACACACTACTAATAATTACTTTCAAACCACAACAAATGGTTGTATGTCTAGATCTGAAATCCTACAGGGAGGGGTGGGGGTAAAAAGGTGTTGATTAAACATGCCAATAGATCTTATCTTTCTTTCACAAATTTACTTGGAACTTTATCCTAAAATTGGTGTGAAACTGAGGCAGTAAATAATCTAGGTCATACTGAATTATATCAAAGTTCAATGAATTCAACATTTATATATAAATGTATAAATGTCGTTGATATCAGAAGCAATTGTCAAATTGGAGAATTTTGGAGATAACGACTGTGTTTCGTATAGTTGTTTTCCTACTTGCAGCCCCTATTCTATGAATAGTTGTTTTCCTACTTGGAGCCCCTATACTACGTATAGTCATTTTCCTACTTGAAGCCCCTACATTATATATTTACTGCTCCTTCCATGCATATAAAATCCTCCCTAATTATGACTGGAATAACTGGTTTCTATCAACTTTTCCTAAAAACTAAGCTATGAGTCAAGACTCTATATACACTAACACACAAAACTGGATATGAATGCGCAATGCAAGAAATATATCTTCAACTAGCTGTAAGGTGTGACAATATCGTTTTTCTCATAAATGTTTTGTTATCCAAAATAGTATTTTTTCGTAAGTACATACTGAATAAAAAATTATTTTCATTTAATTTCTGTGCAAGGAAACATCATTTTCTATGTACCGGTAAGTCTATTTCCTCCCAATGAGTTCAAGAGTTATTTCATTATCACTATAAGGAAGCCATGTTCAAACTGGAGACAGATACTGGGTAGCAACAATGAACCATTGTAATATTGTGAAATCTTTCTAAACTCAACCCTGAATACACCCGAAATCTTTTGTAATCTGAACTGTAAAAAAGTTCTGAAGTAGGAAATCTTTGTTGATTTAACCTGTCCAACCAAACCCTAGTTTATACCCAACACTACAATTTGTCCAAAGAAGTTTCGGCTTAGACAGGTTTCACTGTATATTGAAATCACAATGATTCACAATTTGTTGCACCAGTTTTTGTCCGTACCTTGTTGCTTAGGCTCCATAACAGTGAATATGGTATATTCATAAGAGCAAATTGTCTGTTTTCATTTTTTGCGACTGTTTCAAAAAAGTACAGGCTCTGCCTTGGGCGGAGGATACTTTTAATCATATAAAAAATATCTAAAGAATGCCATGTATACAAGCCTTCATACCGTGATGACATGCTAAGCAATAATTACAGTATTTGGGGGCGAGGGGGTTGTAATAATAAAAGTTCCTTCTCCTAGAGGGTAAAAGTACTTTTCAAACAGTTCTAGTTAAATACCAAAATGAAACGTGTCTATCAACTGCATTGTGGATGAAGAAATAGAATTATATAATCTGTTTTATTCTCTATTCAACACACTTCCGACAAAAATAAATGGCGTGAACATAAATGTTGAATGCCGAAAGTTGAATAGAAACATTGTTTCAATATCGGTTGACATACTATTTCCGTCCGACTTTCGAATCTTTCGACTCACCTGTGGCGAAAATTCAGAGTTGTTTGGAAAATCTTATTGTGTGACTGCATCTTTATTTCAGAATATTGTAAATCGGATATAATTTGTTACTCAAATACATATGATGTTACAGGATTGGTCAATGCCAACTTGTTTACAGCATTTTCAACCAATGATTGCAACATTCATACTAAGATCTCCCAGAATGCACTAGTTTTTTAAATTTCCATATTGATTCTATTACTGTTTTGAAAAACAAAATTTATGAAAATTATTTCATTACAGCTAGTTGATAATGTATATATAGCAAAAAATAGCGCTCTCTGCAGAATTGCTATAGCTTTTAAGGGGACCTCATTTTACATGATGTTACATACTCTGTGTGGGGGAAGCTGCGTCGGCTGAAACAAAGTATATACAATTTATCAATTATTAATAAAAACGAATAATTGATTAAATCTTTTTTCACATTATCTTAAAAAAAATAACATGACCATAAAGAAATTACATGCATATGATCTATATTTAAAATAATGTCATGTAGCAGGAAGTTCATATACAACAAAAATTAGTTAAAGACACATTTATTACTAAAATTTACATTCAGTAATAAAATGCATACTTTCACATAAAATTGTCCAAAATTAAAATGTGCATATTTTCATTTTTGTTGTATTTTTCTCATTTATGACATTTTTGGGGTTTTTTTTTACTTTGTTTTTTTAACTCAATTGTTAGATGTTGTACCTGTAATCATCAAAAATGGAGGACATTTGGATTGTGTGGAATTCTCAAAATCATTCATGGATTATACACATATTAAAGGTAATCACACAAAAAAGGTATGGTTATTAATATACAATCACAGCTTTTTGGTTAGGTCAATGCCAGGATTTATTGAGTGGATAAAAGTATAGCCACCGAGGACGTAGTCCGAGGATAGATACATTTTTTATCTAGTCAATATATCCAGGTATTAACCAATCAAAAGGCTATAATTGTTTTATTCCATTATTTATTATTGATATTATTATTATATGACAAATTATGCAAAATATGAAATATATAGGAAAATGAACATTTATTTTCACCTTCATTAATTTTCAAATATTAATAAAAAAAATAGGAAATTACATTAAAGCTAGAACATAATTAGTCGATACTTTAAATCGTGTCCAATCAAACTTGTTCTATTGAAGAGAAACAATTTCCATTTCTATTTATGGAAATGCCATAACAATACAAATCATTTAAATTCTATTTTTAGTAATACCCAAACAATACAGTTTCATATACCACAACATGTGACAATGAATAGACAAATCAGAGACCTTGAAAAATATCATAAAATAATAATACACATTATTGCATAGATAGTCAGAATGGATATTACAGGATCAATTTCTTCATTCAATGGTATAGAAATGGCATACAGTGGTACAGAATACACAAATAATCGTTCATTAATTTTTCATGTAAAATCGTAAGATAGGTGGATGCATGGTGGAAATAGTGAAAGTTGCATAAGAATATTTTTGCTGACATTTCAATCATAAAATTTATTTTCATTAAAAATAATTGTTAAAGGGTCGTGCAAATACACGGCAAACATATAATTTTCTTTTAAAGAAAGAAGTAAATTATTTTTATAATTATAGGTTATAAGAAATGGCACTATAGACTTCATGTGAATAGAATTGTAAGGAAAAGGGACGACTTGTAAGAAAACAAACCTGGTTTAAGTGATCCCCAATCAATGTCATCATCATCATCGTTCTTCTTCTTATGTTCCCTACAAACAAACAAACAAACAAAAATAATAAAATTCATAGTACACTTGCCAAAATAAAAATCTTCTTGTTTAGAATTACACATTTACAATACCACAATATATATCCCTGTAATCTTTCTTAAAAATGAGGCCGTCGCGGTCGTGATCACATGGTAGTTGGACTACCTGTGCAATCAGTGCCTATCACCACTAGAGTTGTGGGTTCGAATTCCGCTCAATAAAACTTAATGTGATAAAGATTTGTCAGTGACTTGCGACAGAGTGGTGGTTTTCTCTGGTTTCCTCCACCTATAAAACTGACCACGATTATAAATGAAATATTGTTGAAAGTGGTGTTAAACATCATAACTCCTAATCTTAACCCTATTTCAATTGTAACAATGAAATGATATATGAACAGCTCAGAAATGCTCGATTTACATCATTTTATCCCCCCCCTACTTTTTATTGAAGTGGATGTACCAATGCCAGGAGAGAGAGTGGTGATGTATCTACCGGTATGCATTGGGGCTATCAATTTTGCCTTTGTTTTTACAATTTAGCAATTCGATTTTGGATGTGTCGTCATGGTGATGAATCTTTTATTTTTCATATTATTTCAACCAATTAAATTGTGTATGTTTTGACCAGTGGTGCAATATGTTGAATTACCAACAGAAAACTAACAAGCATTAAACAATATATATTCTTCAACTTGACCCAGATTAAATTTGTTAACCTTTAAGTACTCTTACCTGTGTTTCAACAGAGACCTGAAGTCCATAGCAGAATCCTTGGGATCTGTAAATATATATCATTTTGTAATATTAGATATTGTCATTTAAAAGTGTATGCATATAGATTCTCCTTCAGTTGCCCATGGGTTACAATATTTCTCCACTCAAGAGAGTTAAATTAAAAATTTTAACCACAAGCCGTCAGGCGAGTGGTTAAATTTTTAATTTAACTCTCGAGAGTGGAGAAATATCGTAACCCACATGGGCAACTGAAGGAGAACTTGTTTCTCTCATTATTTAACATTAACTTTATTTAAAAATTAGAAATTAATGCGTTTGAAATTAATGTGGGGAAAGGCACGAGACATTTTAATCCTCTAGAGGATTACAGATTTTTCCATCACTGGTTCAGCAAGGTTAAAACGCCATAATAATGGGAGAAAGAGTTGTCTTCCCTACCCTACATTGATATAAAGAATAAGTGAGTGATTGCTGCTTATCCAAGTGTGCAATTTATCAGCTAGTCACATACGATGAGTTATTGCTTATTAGAGGTGGTCACTAAAGCAGGTTTAACTGTATATCATGGTAAGAACAAGTTACATTCAATGAAATCATGATTATGTCTGTTTTGTACTAGATCAATTAGAAACATACAGTCCACAAGTAAACATGTCCACTCTACACCAACACATTATCATAACCTACAGCCAACCAGTCTTTACTCTTACATCATAATCATACCTGCTTAGTGGAGAAGCAGCTTATACCAATTTCATAGTCTTTGGTCTAACCCTACCAGACCTAATCACATTAATAGGAATCAATGAAGTAGAAAAATGTTTACTAGTTCAATTCCATTTTCCAAATACAGTCAAACCTGCCCATGTGGTCACCTCTATTAAGCAGCCACCTGTATTAAAAGGTCACCCTTTTCTAGTCCTCTCATAGAAAATCTCATATGAATTGAACCTCTTTTAAGAGGTCACCTGTCTTAACAGGCCACCCTTTCCATGTCCCAAAGGTGACCTCTTAATACAGGTTTGACTTTAATATAATAAATGTTAAATTTTTCTCCACTCTTCAACTTTACTCAAACTCTAACCTTTTAATACTCTTACCTGTAGTTGCAGAGCAAGAATAACAAGGGCAACGCAAAGTGTGGTGTATCCCCTTGCCTAAAAATTTGACCTGGTGACCTTGACCTTTGACCTATGACCTTGAAAATCAATAGGAATCCAGATTCTCTTAAGGACTAAGTATGTACCAAGTTTGGTCAAAATCCATTTGTTGGCAAGGGGATAATAAAAATATAGACAAGGTCAAGTGACATCATTGAAACAAATCTTTCAATGAAGAGTAAAAGTTATAGCAAAGATCATGTACCATAGTCAGAATGAATTATGGATGCTCTATCAAGTATAATTATTGAGAATTTAACATAATCACAAAAACTTGATGTGTACATGATGGACCTAGGATGTGTGGTTACTGAGAAACAGACTTAATCATGATATTTTCCATTCATTCACTAACACCATTATCACACTTCTTTCTTCACAGGTATTCGCATAAAAAAACTGCAGTGACGTAGAGGCATTAATAAAATTGTGCAATACATCAGAATTTTGTGAAATGATACACTTTAAAATATATGAGATGATTTTTTTTTATCTCATATCTCTGTAATCTCAAAAGATATAGCACATTACAATCTGATTCAGCTTACTGGTCGTGTATAAGATGTATCATACAGCATATGTTGTTGGTATGATATGATGGGGGAAATTGATGACTTAGCACCATACAATAAGTTTCTTACTGAACATGAAAAGTTTGTCAGATAAAAACAGATTTCTAAGCATGATTCAGTTTCATTTATACAGATGGTGATATAATACCAGGTATTCCAATTCATATAGAAAAGATATACATATTTCTATATCTTTTTGGCATAAAACTGGGATAAAAGCATTTTTGTACTTGTACATGTACTTGAAAATTGACAAATCAGAACACTGCATTAAGTAAGATATTCATATACAGTATTTCAGTACAGTATGTTGAGAAAATTTTCACTGAATTTTTAATTTTGTAAATATAGATTCTCCTTCAGTTGCCCGTGGGTTACGATATTTCTCCATGTGAGAGAGTTAAATTTAAAATTTTAACCACGAGCCGTAAGGCGAGTGGTTAAAATTTTTAATTTAACTCTCGAGAGTGGAGAAATATCGTAACCCACATGGGCAACTGAAGGAGAATTTGTTTCTCCCATTATTTAACACGAACTTTATTTCGAAAGCCGTCAAACGAGTCAAATGCGGGGAAAGGCACGAGACATTTTAATCCTCTAGAGGATTACAGATTTTTCCACCACTGGTTCAGCGGGGTTAAAACGACGTCATAATGGGAGAATTGGTGTTATCTCCTCAAAATTCAATGAGTATGAATATTGCATAGTTTTATACACCACAAAGCCAAGGGTTTGTTTTTCAAAAAATATGCTGTTCACAACCCAATATAGCTTTAACCAAAACGGAAGCACGGGATAAAATTTACTAATATTCTGACAACCCATGTTAAAACTCAAAACACATTCTGGCTTCTATGATTTATTTCGATTCTGATATGTCTAACAGTACAAATACAGTAGTATACTTTGATGGGAAAGATGGTAATTTATATTTACGTTTGCAGACAATGTCGCACACAATTTATGCTGCCAAATTCGATAAATCATCAACATGTACTTTTACGACGGGAAAGTCAGTCTTATTAATGGAGTATCCATAGCAATAATATTGTGATTGCACATTTTAATTGCACATCACATGTTTATTAATTTTGGATATGTTGATTATTTTCAGTAAATATAGATGTTTAAAATGTTAACAGCCGTGTATTAAAATAATCTTGTTTTGTGATTTTATCACCTGGCTTAAATGTGTGCACAGCGCATGTGCCAATAAGATTTTCCCATAGAAATAAATTGCTCGTTTGCTTGCAAAGCGAAAGAGGGACGTCATATTAGAATCAATCATTTATTAATTATTATTGTAAAATTTTCTCAGGTCATTGACTTTCCTGAGAAAGTCTTAGACAGACTTGTGTAATCCTTATAGTACTTGATATAGGAGGCAAAAAATAGCCTCTCCCTCTCCCAACCTATCTTTGAAACCATTGCAATAAAAACTTGATATGGGAGGTGAAAAGTAGCTGAGCACTTTTGAAATGACTGTATTAATAATGACTTGAAAAGGTGATAAATTACCCTTCAGCTTTTTTTCTAAACTCTTGCATTAACTTCTTTGCCTTTCTAACTCCAGCTAATACTCTATTTCAATTAAGATGGTACCTAACACTACAGGGAGATAACTCTTTAAAATCAGTTGTACGTTTTGATCATATGATGTTTGTATGCAGATTTCAAGCATCTCGGTGATCAAAACCACAGGGAGAAAAGCTGCTATGTGGCTAGTGAATTAATAGCTCTGAGTCTGTTGGTTGGAATTTGCTAAAATTTTGATATTTATTACAGTGGATATATTCAATCACACTGCCAAAAAAATAAGAAAATTAAATGAGCAGATCAAATTTTAAATGAAGTGTATGGTACCACCTTAAACTGCATTATTATAATAATATACTTGCCTTTCTAGTTTTGCGCATCCATCTTTTATTCAAATTCCTGTAGCTAGCTGCTGCTGCTTGCTGCTGCTGCTGCTTGAACGCTGTGCTGAGCTCAATGCGTGATTGGTAGAGACACTGGGGTCAAAGGTGAAAGGTGAGGAAAGCATATGATTGGTGAAAGCTTCCAAAGCATCATAATCTGCATTGAAGTAAATCTGTGTCTTCCTTAAGAGGCATTTTTCAGATGAGTGCTATTTATACAGCATTTCTGCTAAGTGCTACTTAGCAGATCTGTATCATGCTATGCAAGGTGCTGATAGGTATATCAATAGTGCAATATTTGAGAGAGCATGCTATTAAAATGATATAACTGCTAAACGCTATGGCGACCTGACCTAGCAAGGTCAATACACATTATGCTAAACGTTTATTCCAGAAACTACAAGAATAGCTATTTAGACAAACACCAACAATTAATATATCTGATTGAGGCATTCGTCAAATAGCTAAAAATTTGTAATTTCCTAAAGACTACCAGCTGCTACAAATATAACGCTATATAACAGACCATTTTAGCATCACTGGTCTGTTCGCAAATTCGCATGCCACTATTTTCACGCTTTTATGATTAACGCTATGCCACACTTTCTACTGCTGCAAACAAACCTTTGACAAATACGCTGAATGTAGCTTGGTCAACTGGAACGCCATCCTGTTCAACAACAACGGTATACTTAGACTCGTCAGTAAACCTGGCTTTGTTAATGTTGAGAGCTGAGCCTTGTTCTTTATGGATGATGCGAGTTCTGGTGTCGTCTTTAAGTTCTCGTTTTCCACGGTAGAATCTGACACTAGGTGCAGGAACGCCTTCCTTAACGTCTATTGGACATACTACTCTAAGATCATCACCTAAAAAAGTGATTATTAAAATATTTTATTTTTTTAAATACTAGGAAAGACCATTGCATAATTAGACTTTCGAATGTGGATATAATTGCTTGTACAGTAGTCCTCCTCTTACATGGCCCTTCCCACTAATAGCCCCTCCCATCAACTAGAGGCTCTGGAGAGCCTGTCATCGCTCACCTGGTAATAATTGGCAGGGTAAATCCTTAGGAACATGAAGTCTAACAAAGATTCATATTTTCTTGCAACTTAAGACACAATTTGCTTACTATTGAATGTGTGCTCCATAAATTCTGAAAACCTAAAGTCAAAATTAAAATATCCCATGGTAAGTATATTAGACTGCTTAAGTTTTAATTCTTGAAGAAGGTTATCAACAAGCATATTTTTCAAGTCTTTCTGTTTGCAGATAGGAACAGCATAGAACAAATCAAGTCAACTGGCTTGGTACTTTCTGAGAAGAACAACTCAGTACAAATTCCCATTGGGTCTTGTAGGCTTCTATGTTAAACTTTGTTCGTCTATGGCGGCCATCTTGAATTTCCAATCGGAACCAAATTTACAATTTAGGTAGAGGATCATCCATAGATCATTCACACCAGAAAACAAATTCAATTGAATCAGTAGTTTCTGACCAGAAGATTTTTAAAGTTTGACGAATCAGAAAACATTATCTACCCCTGGCAGCCATGTTTAATTACCGATCAGCACCAAAATTACAATTCTGGTAAAGGACCTACCGGTATGTTAAACTTAATCCGTCAATGGAGGTCACCTTGAATTTCCAATCTGCACCAAAATAATAGATCAGGTGTAGAACTATCCAAGTAACATTCATATAATGCAAAATATTCAATTTGTTGAGTAGTTTCTCACAAAAAGGTTTTTCAATGAAATTCCCATACAGTCCAATGGTCCGCTGATGGCGGTCATCTTGGATGGAGGTCTGGGTCACTGGATATAATTTTGAAAGTTGACCATTTAAGTACCATTCATGCCATGTTTGCTTTAAATTGGCTAACTGGTTTCAGAGGAAAAAAAATTTAAACATTTTTCCCATAGGGTCCTATGTTAAAACTATGTTTGCTGATGGTGGCCATCTTGGATGGAGGACATTATTTTGAAAGTTGACCACCTAAGGACCATTCATGCCATGTTTGCTTTAAATTGACTTACTGGTTTCAGAGGACAAATTTTTTAAACATTTTTTCCATAGGGTCCTATGTTAAAACTATATTTCGCTGATGGTGGCCATCTTGGATGGAGGTCGGGGTCACAGGACATAATTTTAAAAGTTTACCACCTAAGGACCATTCATGCCATGTTTGATTTAAATTGGCTTACTGGTTTCAAAGGAAAAAAATTTAAACATTTTTCCCATAGGGTCCTATGTTAAAACTATGTTTGCTGATGGTGGCCATCTTGGATGGAGGACATTATTTTGAAAGTTGACCACCTAAGGACCATTCATGTCATGTTTGCTTTAAATTGACTTACTGGTTTCAGAGGAAAAAATTTTTAAACATTTTTTCCATATGGTCATATGTTAAAACTATGTTCGCTGATGGTGGCCATCTTGGATGGAGGTCGGGGTCACATGACATTATTTTGAAAGTTGACCACCTAAGGACCATTCATGCCACATTTGCTTTAAATTGACTTACTGGTTTCAGAGGAAACAATTTTTAAACATTTTTTCCATAGGATCCTATGTTAAAACTATGTTCGCTGATGGTGGCCATCTTGGATGGAGGTCGGGGTCACATGAAATTATTTTGAAAGCTGACCACCTAAGGACCATTCATGTCATGTTTGCTTTAAACTGACCTACTGCTTTCAGAGGAAAAAAATTTTAAACATTTTTCCCATAGGGTTCTATGTTAAAACTAAGTCGAATCATGGCAGCCATCTTGGATATGCGATCAGCACAAAAATAACAAATTTAGTAGAGGACCATCCAGTCATCATTTCTATAATGTTACAATTCCATCGGCTGAGTAGTTTCTGACAAGAAGATTTTCAAAGTTTCAACCAATCAGAACACATTATTGGCCCTGGCGGCCATGTTGGATTTCCGATCTGCACCAAAATAACAAATTTAGTAGAGGACCTCCCAATGAACATTTCTGCCAAATGTGGTCCAAATCAGTTCAGTGGTTTCAAAGAAGAAGAAGAAAGTATGAAAAGTTTACAGACGCGGACGACGACGACGACGGACCCAAAGTGATGACAAAAGCTCACATGACCCTTTGGGTCAGGTGAGCTAAAAACCACACCTATCCCTTCTATCAGGCAAAAATTCTGATGTACAGATATAGTAAAATACTACTAAATTGTTCCTCCCCCTTATTCTGAGAGGTCTCTCCTCTTAGCAGGCCAGATCTCCGATATAGTAATATACTACTAAATTGTCCCCTATAGAAAAGCCACCTCTCTTATCATGCCACTATTTCATTACAGAAGGTGTGATCTTATAAGATAGGGGGACAACTGCTAATTGTAACGATGTAATCTGTGTGGAATGTTACTTCAGAACAATCATGAATCTCTGCTGCCATTCACGACAGAAAATGTTATACAATATGCTATACAAAGGTTGGTTGGTTTATGGTGTTTAATGCCACTTTCAACAATATTTCAGTTATATCGTGGCGGTCAGTTTTATTGGTGAAGGAAAGTGAAATACCCGGAGAAAACCACTGACCTGTCGCAATTCACATAATGTTGCATCGAGTACACCTGGCCATGAAATAACTCAATCTTGGTGATAGGCATCGATAGCAATGTTATAACTCAATCTTGGTGATAGCCATTGATAGCAATGTTATAACTCAATCTTGGTGATAGCCATTGATAGCAATGTTATAACTCAATCTTGGTGATAGCCATTGATAGCAATGTTATAACTCAATCTTGGTGATAGCCATTGATAGCAATGTTATAACTCAATCTTGGTGATAGCCATTGATAGCAATGTTATAACTCAATCTTGGTGACAGGCATTGATAACAATGTTATACAAATATTCAGAAATTTCTTAAATACATTGACACAAGAAGAAATCAATTAACAATCAGCTTAATTTACTATTTTCTGTAATTTATAATGATAAATTAGCAAATCTAGTAGTCCCCTCCCTTATATGGCCCCTACCACGAAAGTCCACCCCATTTCACTTTGTCTGATACCCTGAAATAGTAAGATACTACTAAAATGTCTCCTACAAGAGAGGCTACCCCATGATATAAGACTACTTTTTTCATTGCAGAAGGTATGGCTTTATAACAGGGGGACAACTGTATAATGCTATTAAAATTTATCATATTTCAAGTAAATTTGCATGGAAATCCTGCATTTTCATTAGTTTACAAAGAAGGTGACATTTTAGTTTGTCACCCTCTCAGGAGCCTGCATACTGTAAAATGGGTTATTTTTGCGGCGTTTAAATTTCGCAATTTCCTTCAACAAACCTATTCGCGAGGCTTTATTTTTGCGAATTCTTAATACCATCAACGTATTTTTCGCAAAGCTGTCGAAGTTCTGCTTTTTGTTGGATGGTGTTAGTTCCCCTCTAAGTGTAAACAGATGAATCAAAACAGCCTGTATTTGATAAATTTCCGAATTTTAGAACATAGTAAGCCCATACTAAATACCCTGGGATAATATTATTATACTAGTAAGTATGAAAGAAATGTTTATTAAATCATTTAACCTTGTGGGCATTGAAAGGGAATGTTTTGACAGATGAACTGATTAACTATAATTAGTCTTTATTA
>MJUT01032711.1:215084-281563 GCA_002080005.1 Gigantidas platifrons
ACAAACTACACGACCGCTCGGAACAGCTTCTAACAAACAAACTATACGATCGCTCGGAACAGCTTCTAACAAACAAACTATACGACCGCTCGGAACAGCTTCTAACAAACAAACCATGCGACCGCTCGGGGCAGCTTCTAACAAACAAACTACACGACCGCTCGGAACAGCTTCTAACAAACAAACTATACGATCGCTCGGAACAGCTTCTAACAAACAAACTATACGACCGCTCGGAACAGCTTCTAACAAACAAACTATTCATATACGACCGCTCGGAACAGCTTCTAACAAACAAACTATACGACCGTTCGGAACAGCTTCTAACAAACAAACTATCATTCTCTATCCAGAGTTGTCGTTCCTGCTACGCTACACAACATCTCTGTCAACGCCCAATTTACAAGATTTTTGTAAAATTTAGACACAGTAAAAAAATGTATTTAAAATTATTTTAATTATTGTACATATCAATAAAGATGAAAATAAATCACTCATTTCAAATCAATTCTCTCTTTAAAATGATTTGTGATTGTTTTTAACTTTTTAATTTTTACCTCCGCAAAATAGTTCTCCAAGAATTGGGGGGGAAATCAATTTTTAAGAGAGAATTGATTTGAAATGAGTGATTTATTTTCATCTTTATTGATATTTACAATAATTAAAACAATTGTAAATAGATTTTGTTTACTGTTTCTACATTTTACAAGAATCTTGTAAAATGAGCGTTGACAGAGATGTTGTGTAGCGTAGCAGGAACGGCAACTCTGGATAGAGAATGACAAACTATACGACCGCTCGGAACAGCTTCTAACAAACAAACCATACGACCGCTCGGAACAGCTTCTAACAAACAAACTATACGACCGCTCGGAACAGCTTCTAACAAACAAACTACTGTAAAATGGGTTATTTTTGCGGCGTTTAAATTTCGCGATTTCCTTCAACAAACCTATTCACGAGGCTTTATTTTCGCGAATTCTTAATGTCATCAACGTATTTTTCGCGAAGCTGTCGAAGTTCTGCTTTTTGTTGGATGGAGTTAGTTCCCCTCTAAGTGTAAACAGATGAATCAAAACGGTATGTATTTGATAAATTTTCCGAATTTTAGAACATAGTAAGCCCATACTAAATACCCTGGGGTAATATTATTATACTAGTAAGTATGAAAGAAATGTTTATTAAATCATTTAACCTTGTGGGCATTGAAAGGAAATGTTTTGACAGATGAACTGATTAACTATAATTAGTCTTTATTAATACTACATTGTCTGTGACAGTTATACGAGGTGTCAATTCTTAATCAGTGTGACATGAAATTTACCTGAACTTTATTGATTTTATTTGTCATTTTTAACACCTAATGAAATTAAAACAATAAATTGTTTAATCTACTTTTATTTGTAAATCAATTTTGAAAAATAATATGTTGTTTTGCGAGTTTCGGCAACATATGTACTTTTTACAACACCACGGGAGTGTATTCAAAATAATTCTATGTTGTTGCATGAATGATCGATTGGTGAACACTTAATTTAGGTAACCCAAGAAAATTATATTTAGTAACAGTTCTTGATATTGTAAATATTACTTTGTTGACTTTGTTGATATAATTTGCATCAGGTGCGATTCCTAACACAGAGATGAACATTTCATGACTTTGTCTTTTCAATACATATCATATAATTCAAGGTTGAATCTTGGCTTCATTTACTCATTTATTCATGTGGTTATGAGTTGTCTCATCGATATTTACCCCATATCTCTATTTACTTCTATTCATACATTCACAGGTTTTTTTCTACTCAATACAAACATTATTTACGCGAGGGGATATTTTCGCGAATTTTTCCTCTCTGCGAAATTAGCGAAGATAAACCTCTCGCGAAAATTTCCCATTTTACAGTATTTTTACTATCCATTTTTTATTATGAAATGCTAACAATTTACAGAATCAAAACATAATAAAAAAAAAAATTAAATTCAGAAGGATAACAGATTGATTATTTTGCAGACACAATGACAGAAGAGTTCATTCAAGAGAGGGTGATGGAGATACTGTAACCTCAGTTGACAATGATTTCTCAGTATACAATATACTCTATGATTATCACCTTCTCAAATATATGTTATTATATAATATTATCGATTTTGCTAAACAGTCATAGTGGCAGAACGACATGAAAAGAATTCACCATACAATAGAATTGGTTGGTTTATGGAGATTTACGCCACTTTCAACAATATCTCAGTTATATCGTGGCAGTCAGTTTTATTGGTGGAAGAAACTGGATTGCCCGGTTAAACCCACTGACCTGTCGCAAGTCACTGACATACTTTATCACATAATGTTGCATCAAGAACACCTCGCCTAAGCAGGATTCAAACATACAACTTCAGTGGTAATAGGCACTGATTGCATAGGTAGTTATAAATCCCACTACCGTATGATCACGACCATGATGGCTCCGCAAATATTTTATTATTCTTGCTAAACTTACGTAGTGGCAAAACGACATGAAAAGAATTCACAGCACAATAGGAATTGTCTATAGCTTGTTGTAGTATTATTTTATGAATTAATGTCTGACATTTACTTACCCTCCACAATAGTTTGATTTTCTGGTTTCTTCAGCAATGCGTGAGTCGGACCTTCTATTTTGACAATAGCTGGGGCTTCTTTCTTCTTAACAACAGAAATTTTCTTTGGTCCAGCCTCCTCGTATTCTACATCATCTATTAATTGTAAATTTGAAACAAACATGAGTATAAAATTTACATATTTAATTAAAATATTTTTTTTCAAAAAATGCACAAAATTTATTTAAATACCTAAAGCTCAATTTTCTAAAAATGTGAACAGGAAACTACTTTATTAATTTATTTATTATAAATTTAATGTAAGATAAAAAGAAAAAAAAGATAAGATATAGGTACAATTTACATAGCACATTTAAGGCATGTAAAAATTAGTCTAATAGATGTAATAGATAATGCAACAAAAAAAGTAGTGTTAAAATAGGTATGAAACAATAGGAATACAGCTTTTTTTTAAGAGAATGCAGAGAATATACAAAATCATAATATTGGTCAATTCAAGTTATGTCTTAATAGAGGTGGTCACTAAAGCAGCTTTGATTGTATCAAGAATTGAATTAGTGATCACCAATCTTGTGTGTTAAATTTGGTGATCCATCTATTTCAAGTACTGAATTCAATGATTCATAAATATAATGTACTAAATTCAGTGATCCATAAATTTAAAGTACTGAATCCAGTGATCTACAAATGTTAAATACTGAATTCAATGATCCATAAATGTCAAGTACTGAATTCAGTGATCCATAAATGTAATGTACTGAATTCAGTGATACATAACTGTTAAATACTGAATTCAATGATCATCAGATGTCAACTACTGAAACAATGAGTGGTCCACAAACCAAGTACTATAAATCAGTGATCTGATTACTGATTTTTTTATGTTATGTACCACAGCAAATAATTGACATAATTTATGTGTGTCAAACCTGTGTGGATTCAAAGAAGAAATCTACACTGCTGAATCCATAAAACCTTGTGTGGATTCAAAGAACAAATCTACACTGTTGAATCCATAAAACCTTGTGCGGATTTAAAGAACAAATCTACACTGTTGAATCTACAAAACCTTGTGTGGATTCAAAGAACAAATCTACACTGTTTGAATCCATAAAACCTTGTGTGGATTCAAAGAACAAATCTACACTGTTGAATCCATAAAACCTTGTGTGGATTCAAAGAACAAATCTACACTGTTGAATCCATTAAACCTTGTGTGGATTCAAAGAACAAATCTACACTGTTGAATCCATGACACATGTACATGTAAATAAATGTGTGTCGTGTATTGAATCCACTTGCAAACTCACGAATTGCATCAATACTACAAGTATTTCGGAAAATTATCGAAATAATGGAACCGAAATCAGTCCTCGAAAAAGAAAATTTGAATAAACTGTTCTGAATCAAATCCGATACCTGAGTTTTCCGACAACCTGTGACATCCGACAAAAATTTATGGTCCCAAAGTAGTTATGTTAATATAAATAAAACTGGAGTATTCCGACATCCTGTACAATCCGACACATTTCCCTGGTCCCTTGGTGTGTCGGATTAGACAGGTTCCACTGTATATCTAAAAATACTGAAAAATTTACTGGTCTGAACAAAGGTTTCATGGTCTTAAGTCAGAGGACAGATGTTCATCATGAGGACTTCAAAATAAATTATTGGCAGGAATAATGTGACTTCTGTGACTTACCGTGGTTTGTGATGATGGTAGGTATTGATGGTCGGTCATCATCGGCTTCATATCCATCTGCCAAATCATCTTCATAATCAATTTTATTAATTAATATATGCAGTTATCACCCTTGGCTGTTTTAATTATCAATTATTAATTAATTTTCACTAAAGATTTTTTTTTTGTACTTGGCATAAAATACATTTACTTTAAAAGACTAAAATAGAAAATGTGTAAATAAATATTTCAAAATAATTTTGCTAAATTTGTTTACTTTTCTTACAGAAAAAAATCTTCAGACCATATAAATTTTATTCTATCATATAATATTTTAATAAAAAAAAAATGTGAAAATATTTTCAGATTAAAGATTTTATTTAAAAAAAAATAAATAAACTTTTGAAATCTCAATTAAAAGAAATAAACAATAAAAAAAAGTATTTCAAGCATTAGAAAAAAACATTACAGATTTACAACACCAAAGTGAAACTGTGCAAGAATTATTATATATTTTATAATGCTTTTGAATTTGTTATTTTTTTATTTCATTCCTAACCTATCTTATACTTGTTAAACTACAAAGGTTAAAATTTAGATCGTGTTCTGATGTACTATATTTAAAGCATACATTTCAACAGTGAATTTAGTGTATTAAGTTGATATCTACATTACAAAGCTGAGCAGTTAAAATGATTACAAGTGTGGTGTGTTTTAACCAAGAATATCATTTAAATCAGCAATCAAATCTTTCATCTTTTTTATTTTATAAGATTATACAGTAATTGAAACTTTTAAGAATTATTTAAGACAATTAAATATCCACAAGAAATATATTTATTTTTACATGAGTTTGTAATCTACCAAGTAATAAAAAAATTGTTCGAGAAAAGGTCATTTCTGAGAAACATTATTCACTCGAGTTATCTCCCTTGCCTAATCTGGCTAAGAGAGATAATAAAAATTTGTTTGAGAAAAGGTCATTTCTGAGAAACATTATTCAGTTGAGTTAGTTCCCTTACCTAATCTGGCTAAGGGAGGCTATAAAAGTTTTTTGAGAAAAGGTCATTTCTGAGAAACATTATTCAGTTGAGCTATCTCCCTTACCCAATCTGGCTATGGGAGATAATAAAAATTTGCTTGAGAAAAGGTCACTTCTGAGAAATATTATTCAGTTGAGTTAACTCCCTTAATAAAAACTTTATAATGTTTTTTTGTTTGTTTTTTTTATCAATTCCAATATCAATGAAGATTTAACGTTGCTCTATAGTAAAATTGCAAAAATTGAATATTAAAACAATATTTTAAATGAAGATAAAAATTAAAGTTTCTTCAAAAATTTTCTGAAAAAAATGTCTCTCTTCAAATAATTCACTTAAACATAAATTACATTTTATTCTATTTTGTTTATTTTGTTGTTTTTTTTAAGGAAAAAAGTTTATACAATGTACTTTAAATCAGGTAACAAAATAACCAAAAAAGATGATTTTCTCATAAAATTGTCTTTGCCTTTTTTCAGAAACGTGTCGTGAACACTAAATTAGATATCTATATTTTTATTTCAGAACTTATTTATATAAAAAGTTTCAAATTAATCAGTTAGAATTATTACATACTGTATATATATATACTTTATACATTAGCAGCTATAAGCAGATTAAAGTTATGCATGAGCTCATTTTGTAAATTTCAATTATAATATATAATATATTATATTATCAGGCAAAATCTAATTGTGCAGTGGTATATGTCTATATTTTATTTCCATTAATTTTATAAGCATTTATATCTATTTATTTTGCTCTATGGTATAATAATAATGATGCATTGTATATATACTGTGAAAATTTTAATTATATCATTTTCATGAAAAAGATATTGCGAAAAAAAAACTTGTTTTTATTATTTTTTTATATTTTCAATGGTGCAAAGGTAGAAATACTGCAAAACCATATAAAATTTTGACCTTATTTATAAATTTAATTTTAATTTCAATAACTGAAATTTGAAATCATTTAACATATTAAACCATAACAATGTCAAGATGAAATTTTTAAATTGCTGAATAAAATACAAATTCTGGAAAAACATCTAAATCTATTGGGTTCGAACGGTAAAACATTTATAAAACAATTTCTACAAAAATGATTTTCCTAAAAAAATAATGTTTTTTCTATTCATGGAATATTAAAAATAATATCTATTAAAATGTATAAATTCACAGCAAGGGTGATAATATGTGAGTAATTGCTATGACAACAGTCACATGACAAATGTCCCAACAATAATAACGATACAAAAAAATGATGTGATTAAAAACTTTCTTCCTGACAATTCTATCTTGAAAAAAATGTTCAAAAATAGCAAAGAAATAGGGGGAATTATTAAAAAAAAATAATTCCCAATTGTTTTTCCCTTTTCAAAATTTCTATGTTGTAATAGAATTTAATTATGAAAAAAAAAATATTGAAAAAATGATCCAAAAAATAATAATAAATGTTCCATTTCTCAATAAACATAGTCCAGTTCTTTAAAAATTTAATACAAATTAAAACAAAACAAAAACAAAATTATTTTTTTTATTTCAATTTGAAAATATTGGAAACTGTTTATTTTTCCCCATGTAATTCAAGGGTATGAAATGTCGATATGAGATTTCTACAACATAAATGATAATAGGGACATATATCATGCAAAATATGTACAGCAAAAGCTCAGCCAACTGCAGACATGCCTTAGTCACATGTAGTCAACAGTCAATATATCTTCTTTTTTTTTTATAAATAAGAAAAACCTAAGCTTCATAACCCATGATTATTTAATACATTATATATCAACATTAAAATTTTGAACAACGGTAATTCTAAAAGTCATTTCCCCAGTGAAATATTTTATTAAAACTTTTAACAGTTTAGTATCAATTAGTCATAAGCATCTAACAAAATTTAAACTTAAGTTGAAAAACCTGTATCTGATCCTATTTTCAGGTTTTTGGACAATGAATTGTGTTTAAACTAAAGAAATGAATGGTCTTTGTGTGAAACCAGAGTAAAAAGGTACGGTAATTTAAAAATCTTAAATATATTTTATTATAAAACTGGAGGAGAAAAATTACATAATAAACATCTAAAGAATTAATGCTCTTCATGTGAAACCAGAGAATATAGCTATTTTACCATTTCAATATATCTCATTATAAAATTGGAGAAAAAACAAATATATATATTCCTACATAAATTGCAAAAATATGTATTGATTGCAATGCGATTTTAACTTAACCTTTGATTAAATTAAATGCAAAAAAAATAAATTACCAACTGTCATGTCTTATTAACCCCAATGAGAATATTTTACATACTCTCAATGCTTATATTGACATAAATATATGTAAATAAAATAAAATTCAGAAAATGATCAAATTTGCCAAATTTACTGACTGTCTGTTGACTAATGTGTAAAATCATAAATACATACCTGCCTCTTCTAGTATTGTAGTAGGTTTTTTATAGTACAACTTTTGTTTCCTGGGAGGAGTCCGATTAAATTTATTATCTGTTGAAAATTCAGCAACAAAATTACCAGTACCTGATTTTTGTTTGAATTTCCATTATAGTACCCAACAAGGAGGGGGGGAGGGCTTTCAATATTTTTCAAGTCTACCAGTACTTCACTATTTAGAGGAGGTACTTTTGATTAAGATTTGAACAATTTTCATGGATATCTTCTTATTTAACACTCTTTAAAATCAGGAGGTACCAAAGACCATTTTAGGCGGGTAAAAGTACCTGGTATCGCCCCCTTACTGAATGAAGCTTGGGGGTATACTTTTTTAAACAAGGCTTGGAGGAGATGTCTATTCATAAGGAGATATTCTCTTCTCTGGTGGCGTCATCACATTATTTAATTGACCAATCAATGATTAGCATTTGTGATATGAACAAAATGGAGAAAGAAGTGAAACCAAGAAAAATCCTCGAGATTCTACATATACTGTAATGTTAATTAACTATTTGATATCTATCAACAGATCTGATCTCTATTTTTATTTTCTGAAAATTACATATGACAGGTTCATCTTAAATTATGAAAATGTAATAAACAAAAATTTCCACTGCAATACAGGTAAAATCCTAAGGATAACTGCTGGCTTCCCCTCATTCGGTTATAAAATGCCAGATAAGAGAATATATGAATGGTCAATAATGAGCACAGAAAAGAATACATGTACCTATAAAGTAAAAAGTCCTAGGCTACAGTTGAGCGGTACGTCTTACTCCGGCAAAACTTGAGATGGAATTTTTATTTTCAGTACACCATAATATAGAAAATATGTTCCATTTTCAGTACACCGTAATATAGAAAATATGTTCCATTTTAATGATGTCAGTTTTTTGCCTACTTTAACTTATCAAATACCTTTTCAAACACTGAAATAAACTACATGTTGTATATTTCTATTAAAGACTTAACTATGTGTGTGAGTTATGCATGCAGGTGCTATACTGGCAAGCAAAAATCAGTATTTATGGATTTCAACAGAGAAATATATATATTTTTTTACATAAAACTACATTTTTAAGAGAAACTATACAATGTTTCCCTTTATACAAATTGTCTCTCTTTCTTTAGACCCTATTTCAGATTTGTTACACTAGAAACTATACATTATCTCCCTTTGCACAAATGATCTCCCTTTGTACAAATTATCTCCCTTTGTTTTTTACCCTACCTTGGGAGTCTTCATCAGCTATAACTATAGATGGAGGAGCTACGGCAGGGGGAGTTTTCGTTGGCTCTTCCGGTTCTGGTTCTTCAATGAGATCAGAAAGGTAGGAGGAAAAGAAACAGAACTAAAGTGAAACTACAGTAAAATAAGGATGTAATAATGTTTTACCATAAAATAAACTGAAATTATTCTTACAATGTAAGTAAATTACATACAGTTGAACCTTGTAACGTTGAAATTTAAGAGCTCTACTATTTTGGTTTGAATTAGCAGAGTCTTCAAGTTATCAGGGCAAATTTAGCTAAAAATTACTAATAACGAATCAAATAATTACTTTGAGTTTTCCAATAAAATTATTCTAACATCTCATTTAGGGATGACAAGTTTTGACTGCATGTAAAAATGTAAATTCTAGAACTTTGAAATTTTACATTAAATGAAATATCCAAATTATGATTTTTCTCAAATACGTTATCGTATGGGTACCAAAATCCATGATTTTTTTAAGCATTCTTCAATAAAATTTATAATTTAAATTTCAGCTATTTTTCTGGTAAAGCTCTAAAACAAAGAAATTAAACTAAAAGTTAAATCTATAGTGAAAACTAAATAAAATCAAAAGAACTGTAAAGATTATAAAATTTTGAAGTTTTTGTTACTATAGAAATTGACACAAATCTCTTTATTTCTAGAACTGAATGAAAAAAAATTGCCAGTTATTTAATTTCACATCAAACCCGGTTGAAAATAGTTTGAGTCAATGTATAACATAACATCTATGCATTAGAATTTAAAGGGATATTAAAGCTCATTTTGGTAATTTTTTGTATCTTATGAAAACTTGCAATTGCTTCAATGATATTTACGAAACATTAACCCAGTTTTTATCAATGAAACTTTGTAAAAGTGACATAATTTGTTGATAATTCTTTCATATCTTGCGGTCTTTGCCTTCAATTGAATTTTTGCTTCCTGGACAAAAATTCATTTCGACCCTTTTAAGTGATATTCTAATGATATTAGGGATTATATGGGCGTGCAAAGTATTTTTGGATTGTTTTTACAATTAAATTGAAAAGAAACAACCTTTGTCACAAGTTGAAAAAATATATGTTAAAACGAGCTTTAATATCCCTTTAAAAAATAAAACCAATATTTTCCAATGATTATAAAGACACGATTCTTTACAGTTCTTTAAAATATATTGTGTGCCTACATTTCAAAAAATAAAAAGGGTGCAAATTATGTCATAATACTGAAGAAAAGCATACATGTGTATTCTAGAAGGAATAAATATAAGACGAAATCATAAAACTAAAAAGGATGTTAGAAGGATAATCAAATTACATCTGTTTCTTTGTATAGACAATGATGTATGTATGAAATTTCCACACTAAGCATTCTGGGTATTCGACGTCCATCACTATCACCTCTGTCACACCATTGGTTGATACTCTGAGAGATATCTCTGATGGAGGATAAGCCACGCCTTCATACTTTTTCTTTGTTTACAAATATCACAGGCAGACGACATAAATTTGTAATTCAGCAGTAAAGAGGAAGAGCCTGTTTTTCGACATGTGGCTGAGGTTTTAAATAAGTGTAGTGAAATGGAACTAAGTCATATCCCCCAATATGGATCATCTTAAAATAGCAGTTGAATGTTTTTTTTTTTTATATTAATTATATAAAAAATTTGCATATTTTACTACAACAACAAAATAAGGTCACAAGCTCTACTACACTTTTAATTCATTTCAGATATAGGGAGACGGTGAGATTTTGAAGTATTTAATATAGTTTGAATATATATTATGACAACATCAATATATAGGTTCACAACTAGAACAAGCTATTCCACTTTAATTGACCTCCAAATGGCAGAAAAATAAATTCAAAGATTTTCCTTGTTTCAAAACCCGAAAATTAAACTCAGTGTAAACTATGTTTTATTCAACAAAATACATATAAGACATTACATAGTGATATTCATAGAAAGGGATTGGAAAACAAGTGTAAAACACTTATACAAATTCCTCTCCCGGGAAAATTAAACTTGACATGAATCTAAAAAAATATTTGAAAATATTGAAGGGAACTAAAGTAGAGCATGGAAAACAATAATAGATAATGATGGACTTCACAAACAACAGACGATAATGTCAGACAACTGCTAAATTTAACGATTATTTTAAAAATATTTCCTGCTATTAAAATAATGATCCAAACATATCCTTACTTACAATTGGTTAACACAACCCAGAGGTTAACTTGGTTAACACAACCCAGAGGTTAACTTGGTTGATACAACTTAGAGGTTAACTAAGTGGAATAGCCTGGAAGAACATTTTAATATACGAACAGAAAAAACAAGTTTTTTTTGTCAAAATTTTTAGATTGAAATTCCAAGCATTTTTTCCCAGCTGTATCAAAAAATGTCTTTCAATCTCTGATCATTTTTTATTTAGGCAAAACATCAGTCTTAATTCTGTTCATATATTAACTAAATAAATTATAGTGAAATAATACAGTAAAATCATCCGTGACTATTTATCTGTGCAATAAATAATAATAAAAAAAAAAATAGTGCTAAATTAAAAAAACTGACAATGAGTCAAAAGTTCTTGTATATGACATTAAATCTCAACTTCATCAATTTTTTTAATCATTTTTTTTTACTTATTCCAATAAAATATAAATATATCATGCTATATGTAAAGGACTATTACATCTTTGTCGACTATTGATCTAACTAGTGCAATCATCATAGTTTCTTTTTATCAGTTTAAAAAGAAACTCTTGACATCTATATAATGGTTTTTCATTGGTCAACATATTTTATTGGAATAATATTTTTGACTTTCAAATCTGAAGTTGGCTTATATTCATATTTAAGGATATATTGTAATGCTATTTCATTTAAATATAGCTGCATCCTTGGAAGGCAGATGATACACACACATAAGTGAAATAAAAATATCCTTGCAAAGTCTTGCTGAATGCCTTAAATTTTAACCAAGGTAAGAAAAGGGTAATATGATTCAATGTAAATATTTGCTAAAAATAACTGAAACAATAAAAATTCTAAAAAAAAACAACCCAGGTTTGATGAATAAAGGCAAATATTTTGCGTCCAAATGACACTAAATGTAGTGGAGGTTTAAAGCTTTCCCACCATCTATTATTGATGTTTAACACCACTTTCTATAATATCTCAGCTATTTCATGACTATCAGTTTTTATGCTGCAGGACACCAGAGTATTCAGAGAAATCAACCAACAGATACGATTGCATTTGTAGACGTAAATCTAACTTTCACCCATTTGTATCCATAGAAGCATGTTCTTGCTGAACAGATCATTAATGGACTCTCCAATGTATGTGTTTCAAGGTGCCTTCCTAAAGGTAGTATGCATGTTTAAGTGAAATAGCTCTAAACAAGACTCAATTAAATTTGTTATCATATTCAAGAATTTTTCTAAGTATTGATATAATGGAATCACTTCTAGAATAACAACTACCTTTCTTCTTCTCAGGAACTGGTTTCTTTTCCTCTGGTTTTTTCTCTTCTGGTTTCTGTTGCACTGGTTTCACTTCTTCCGGTGCTGGAATCTTCTAATAAATATAACAGTAGATTCTTTTTAACGTGTGCATGTTGTCAATATTTTTTGACGTTGTCAATTTTGATATATTTTAATTTTATTTTCGGTGGTGATATCTTTTCAAACAGTGATCAATTACAATCAATAAAAAAAATCATAATTCTGAAGTGCTACATTTTTACCTGTTCAATGACTTTTCCTTCAGGGTCATCTCCTAACAATGGTTTTATGACAGGCATTTCCATTTCTGGGTTTTCTGGAAATAAATTGAGTTTCAAAATTAAATATTTGTCGGTATCAAAACTGATAAAAATACAAATATTTTTTTGCTGATATTGGTGAAATTGTTGACCATCACTGTTTAATCTTTCTATTCATAACACTCGGTAGCAAACTAAAAGCTTATTCTGACAATTTACAAATATCATGATAATAATAGGGGCTGTCGTGGCCGTGATTGTATGGTAGTTGGATTTACAACTACCTATGCAATCAGTGCCTATCACCACTGATGTTGTGGGTTCGAATCTCGATCAGGACGAGGTGTATAACATTATGTGATAAGGTTTGTCAGTGACTTTGCGACAGGTCAGTGATTTTCTCTGGGTCCTCCGGTTTCCTCCATCAATGAAACTGACCGCCACGATATAACTGAAATATTGTTGAAAGTGGCACCAAACACCATCAAACAAATAAACAAACAATCTTCTCTCCTCAAAACAACATTCCTGTGTAAAATTATGTGAAATGTAAGACATAAGTTTTCATCCAAGATTTTGTGTACAGACATACAGACAGTGTGATACCTGTTAATAAGGCTCTATACCTTACAAGAGGAAGTTTTTAAAACCTACCGCTAACAGCCAGCGTTGCTTGTGACATGGCTTTGCCATATTCATTCTCCAAGTCAATTTGATACGTGCCGCCATCGTCTGGGAAGACTTCTGGGATGTAGAGACGACAGATGCCCTTCTCGTATGTTATTTTACAATCTTTAGTACTCTTCAGTTTTTCTCCGTCTTTAGACCATACGACCTCTATAGGATCGGTACCAGAGACTTTAGCTATTAGGTCACAAGCATCTCCATCTAGCACCTCCTACAGTAAGTTAAAGTTCAAGGTTGTAAAATTTCTAGTTTTTTATTGTAAAAATTTGCTTAAATTTTAATTTTCAATTTTTAAAATTTTCAATTCTGTATTATTATTATTGGATAACAGCTTAAGATTTGTGCACAATTTCTGCAAAGATAGTAATATATCAATATTTATTGTTTAAAATTATAAACTTCCTTGAAATATGAAAAAATAATCAGCTCTATCATACAAAGATTACAAACTTTACTAAGAAAAAGTCAAATGTGTATTTTAAATATACTTTTATAAAACATGTTTAACTACAGTTTTATAAGATAATAATTTCATTAAAATACATAAAAAAAAATATTTTGCAAATAAAAAATAAGGTTACCTCCCTTTAACAGAAAAAAAGGTATTGGCACTGCACCTCTCATTTTTTCGTGCATTTGCTTAAAACAAGAACTCTCTCATCTACATGAAGAAAACATGTCAAAACTTATATAGATATTTATACGTCTGAATATTTAACCCAACAGTGTTAGAATTAAATTTTTGAGCTGACAAATTATCAAGTACATGAAGTTTAAATTGTAAATATTACCAGTGACGCCAGTTTCTGTGTAAACTGTGGTGGGTTGCCTTTTGGTACCTTTGGCTTTGGAGCTTGTAGAGCTGTAAAAATTAATACAAAATTTATTAAATGTATTTCTCTTATTATAATGCAATATAAAGCTTCTTCATCTACAGTCTACACTCCTCAAAACAACATTTCAGTGTAAAATCATGTGTTAATTAGTTGATAATTAAGCTGTCTCATACTGTTACCTAACCAGTTTCTGCTCCAAAAATTACTTTTGAATAAGTATTTTAATTTCTCCTAATTTTAATGTGTTTAACTAGTTGGTTAAAATTTCATTACATTTTTAATCACCATGGGAGCTAAATTTCTGAATTCTTATTTCCCCCCACAATTTCCTTTTGGCAGTCATTAACAACGGAATTTATCATCTTAAAAAACTCTCCCTTCTCCTACTGGAGGATTACAATATTTTTCCAATCTTAAAAATTCTGGAGTGGAAAAATATCGCATTCCACTTGTAGCAAAAGGAGAATCTATATTTACATACCTTTCAAGTCGACTTTAATTGTGGCATTTCCTTCACCACCAGGGGTTTTAATGTTACACTTATATTCCCCAGAATCCAAGTCTTTAGGCTGTAATAAAAAAGAAAACAAATATTTTATTTAAGAATTGAATGCATTTTTTGTAGTTTTATTGGTGTGTAAAAGCATGGACACATGGACAGAGAAACATTTTAATTACATTTAAATCACACCAAAATTTAATATAGCTGAATTTTTCGTTGTGAATTTTATTTGTGTTAGACTATTTGCTGTTGGAAATTACTACGCCAATGATTGTTTACATCTGACGTCGTCATGGAGGCACGTACAAGTTTGGGTCTGAGTTTTATTGGGATGTAAAACATCTCCTTTATAATCATGTGACCTCTTCATAACCAATCATATTGTAACATTTCAATGAAAAACGGAAGTAATGTAATTATTTGAATTTAAAACATATAGTTACACCTTTCTAAACAGAACCTCCTTAGAACCAACTTTTGTGTTTGGAATAGACAGGTGTTCAGTTTATACAGGTTAAATTAACAAAGATTTCCTATATTGGGATGCTATTTAAAGTTGGTCTATACAGGATTCTGTTCTAATCAGGGTTCGGTTTTAACAGGTTTCACTGTATAATGAAACAAGGATTTACCCATTATTGTGATTGATGAATTCATTTCTAATGACAAAGCTATAATTATGTATACCATAAAAACTATTACATGTATTTTTGAAGACATTAGAGTATATTTTGGTCATACTTTATAAATTATAGGGTCCATGTACAATAATTTTCCAAATATTAGTGTTTTTTTCATACTGGACACTAATACTATTAATGTATTCTTAAAATTCAAGTAGACTTTTTGAGAAACAGATTTGTTGGATTTTAATCATTATTATTACATTAATGTATTACCAGTATCTGTTTTCATTCATCAAATCTTATAGACTAAGCACAAATTTGATGCAAACTGGCAAATAAATAAAATAATAAGTCATCTTTTAGGGGGAAAATAAAAGGGAAATTACTCAAATGATAATTCAAGAAAGATAATCGTCAAACATTATCAATAAATTTTTGTGAAATAATATAAAATAAATTTCATGGCATGGTTTGCAGATTGGAGTTTGAAAAAATATATATAATAAATATCAAAAATGTCTGGAAAGATCACACAAAATAAATTAAGAGATGAAAAAAATAAATTATACATAAATAAAAATAAAATTGATGAATTAAATAAATATAATTTTTATATCAAAACTTCACAATTGTGTGGGGTCAAAAGGTTAAGAATTTAAATGATATTTTTTGATAACTGATGATGCTTGGAAGGCTATAAGGATGATTTTCAATGAATGATTCAATACCTCTGTCGAAATCTCCCCAAATGGCTGCAATAAAGACATAGTGTAAATATATAAGTAAAAAAATACATGCATTGTTTTAATATTACGACAACATCAAAAACATGGTATACAGTCTAAATTGTTAAGTTTGGCTACAATTAAGTAAAACAACATCAAAACGTTTATGTTTGTACATACTGTATATTTATTCATCATTTATTTATCAATTTTCATGAATTAACGAAAAATACAATGTATTGTGCTGACATTTGATTTCATGGTTTTGATTTTTAAACTGTATTGCCGTTGGAGATCCAACTATCAAGAGGGGGGGAATTGGCTTCCCATTAACCGATTTAACCCAGCCTCATTTTTGTACCTGTCCCAATCCAGGACCTGGATTTACAACATCATATGTCATGATTCCTTTTTAAGTTCAATGATTTGAGGTGAAAATCTTGAAAATAATTTTTTTTTTTTTTAATTCTTTAAAGATACCAAACAAGATTATTTCTAATGATTAAGAAGATTTTTAAATGTGTAATTCATACACAACATTTTAAAATCTAAAGAGAAGAATGTCAGTTTGAATATTTAAAATACCAAATGTCAAAATTTTTACAAAAATAATTTCACATGCATAATTATTCTACCATAATTTGTTCTTATTATTAGATGTATACATTACTAAGTTCCATAACATTAGACAAACATATGTAAACAATACCGTCAAACCTGTATTAAGAGGTCACCTTTGGGACATAGAAAAAGTGGCCTTATCAGACAAGTGACCTCTTAAAAGAGGTTCAATTCATATGAAATTTTCTATGATAAGAAAAATGTGACCTTTTAATACAGGTGACTGCTAAGTAGAGGTGACTGCATGGGCAGGTTTGACTGTACTTATACAATAGCTGATACACTTACATTAAGAATTTCACAAATAACGAAATATGTATCTTTTTCAAAGGCTACATCAAGGAAGTACTTTCCACCATGTTTAATTGGCTTGTTCATAAAGTACCACATGGCTGTTGGCTTGGTCTTGGCCTTCACCTTCTGTTCAATCACTAATCTTTTGCCGCCCTCCTCCAGTCTGACAGTTGGTGGACCCTCAAACACTGGTGGTGGTTCCTTTGGTCTTTAAAAAAAATATGTTAATTATAAAATTTTTAAATTTGGTTTTGGTTTTATGGGGTTTAATGCCACTTTCAACAATATGTTAGTTACTGTATATCATGGCAGTCAGATTTATTGGTGGAGGAAACCTGAGGACCCGGAAAAAACCACTGGCCTGCCACAAGTCTGTTTAAATTTGTACCACTTAAAATTAAAACATATCAAAAACAGTATATACTAGTAACACAATTTTTTTTCTGTTATTATGGTTTTATTTTATGGCATAAAATTGTCTTTTTGAAGATTATTTGAACTGCATTGAAATCTGAAATACAATACTGCAATAGTTCATGCATTTACCAATTATGGTTATTCTGAAGGATGAACATTTCTCTCTCAGATATATGAAATACTGGTAACAAACAGTAACCATTTTATAGCCATTGGATTAACTTTGGCTTAGGTTTATTGTGTTTAACGCCACTTTCAACAATATTTTAGTTATATTGTGGTGGTCAGTTTAATTGGTGGAGGAAACCGGAGTACCCGCAGAAAATCACCAACCTGTCGCAATTCACTGACAAACTTTATCACATTCATGAACGGGGTTCGAACTCACAACTTAAGTGGTGATAGAGATTGCACAGGTAGTTGTAAATCCAACTACCATATGATCACGACCCCGACAGCCCCAGATTAACTTTGGACTCCAGACCAATGTCCATATGTTTATTTAAACCTAACTTAGTAAAAGGGAGATAACTTACCATACTTGATCCATATTGACAGTAATGATAGTTTTAACCTAAGTTGGTAAAGGGGAGATAACTGGCTTTGTATCTATTACTTACTGTACTTGATCCATGTTGACAGTTATGGTAGTAACTTAGTAAAGGGGAGACAACTGACTTTGTATCTATTACTTACTGTACTTGATCCATGTTGACAGTTATGGTAGTAACTTAGTAAAGGGGAGACAACTGACCTTGTATCTATTACTTACTGTACTTGATCCATGTTGACAGTTATGGTAGTAACTTAGTAAAGGGGAGACAACTGACTTTGTATCTATTACTTACTGTACTTGATCCATATTGACAGTTATGGTAGCACTTCCTTCTCCAAATTCATTCTTTGCTACAACCTTATATTCACCTCCATCGTTCTTAGTTACGTTCTGAAGACAAAATAAAAATTTCCATTAACATATGTAGACATAATATAAATTTTCATGTATGCTTAATTTTACACAGAGATAAACCATACAAGGTTTTGATTATTATATGTGTTGATAATGACACTTTCAACAATGTTTCAGTTACATCCTGGTGGTTACTTTTATTGACAGAGTAAACTGGCCTTTTCGGAGAAATTCCCATTCGGCTGCAATAATTAGCTTTGACTGTGAGCATACCTTATGTAGATTATTCCAGAAACGTGTATTGTGCACTAGATAAGATTGCATTTTTGTTATTGTTTAATTCTCTAGTTTTACGAAGTGACAATCATACAATATCAACTTACAATAAGATCTAAGAAGACATCATAATCTTCTCCTTTCCCGTCTAATCTAGTCTTGATTTTAAATGTCTCCTTCAATGGAAGTCCATTTTTATACCAGGTCACGGTTGGCTTAGGAGAAGATTTACATTTACAATGGACGATTAAGTTCTTCCCGTCCTGTTTAATCTCTGGATTACCCTGGAAAGTTGGAGGTGTTCCTTTTTTCTCGGCTGGTTTCTCGTCTGGCTTTTCTGCCGGTTTGTCTGCTGGTTTTTCCTGACCACCTAAAAATTGATTCCAGATCGTGTGTTACTTTTAAAATATATATTTCTAACATGAAAACAAAAGAGAGAAAGAAACATGAACTAAATGTGTCACAAATAAATATAAAACAGCAAATTATAAATATTTTTAAAGCATTAAATTTGATAAGAAAAACACACTATTTAATAATATGTATATAACCTAAAGGTCAAAATAAAATAATATATAAATAGCAATTAATTATGCAAAATGAAGAATTTTGTTACTCTTAGATAAACATAATAATAATATATTTCAAGCAAAAATGTATTTTTAGACTATGGAGAACTTGCCAAAAAGACCTAAAGTCGAAGTAGACTTACAATACAGAAAATAATATACATCTTTATCTTTGTCCTGACATCATTTTTTTCATTTTATAATATTTAATTTATTGGTTCAATGACCCATGAAACATGTATTTATACTGGATTTAATTCAGGGTTGAAGATTGGAAACTTGAATGGAAGAGGGTCTTTTTCAAACTTTTTAAATATGGAACAGAGTAGGGAACTGGTTTACCATACAGAAACTATACTACTGGCCATATAAGAACAGAAGAAAAATCACATGGAAATATTTTTGGTTAAGGAAAACAGTCACATGCCGAAAATGAACAGGTGTTCATGTATTGTTGTGGTAAAATAGTAATATATTGAACATTATGTGATAAAGTGTGTCAGTGACTTGTGACAGGTCAGTGGTTATTTACGGGTACTCCGGTTTCCTCCACCAATAAACTGACTGCCACGATATAACTGAAATATTGTTGAAAGTGGTGTTAAACACCATAACTCTAACCCTAAATTTTAAAACTGAAAGTGTAATATCCACTAACTAGAGTTGTCTTCCCCTTGACCATTACTGAATTATAAAAATGACCTGCCATAAATTAAATTACATATGAAATATAATATGTTGCTATTTTCTATTCTGTTGCATTTCTTAGATGTATTAAATAAAAAAATATATATTTAAAATCGGCATGTGTCAGTTTTAAGAAAATAAGGAGGAATACAAAAAAAGCATGTTGTGTTTTATCAGAATGATAGGAGCATTCTGGAAGGTTAGTCACAACAAATCTGCTCACCAGTGCCATTCATTTGAAAATTTTCGTATCGAAATAAAGTTATAACGAAAATTTTCTTAACCACTGCAAATAAGAAATTCACGAAATAATAATTAATATGATTGATGAAATATAGTACAGTCAAAAGTCAAATGTCTTTCCCACTAAAATATTTCCCGTTATATTTCATATAAAACCATAATTTAAAAAAAAAATTCTTGTCCAGTAATTTCTTACTCGATTTTCACGAAATTTTCGGCATCAAAAGTAGAAATAAATATAGTTCCTCCATCTTATAATATTCATGTTATTCTATTTCTACCTTTCCATTAAATATAATTCAAATACAAAAAGGTTATGTATTTTTCACCAAATAATACTACATAATCATAGAAAATTGTGATGTCGAGAATTTACATTTGTGTTTAAATCATAAAAGTTCGTAAAAAGAATAAGAAAATATTCAAATAAACTCTCATTAATTCTACTTTTAATGGTGAAAAAAATCAAAGAAAATTGGATAAAAACTGATTTCAGGAGAATTTTTTTTTAAATAGGTGGTTTTATATGAAATAATAGGTAAATACCTTAGTGCGGAAAGACTTTTGACCTAATAATGTAATGAATATGTTTAATTTTTATACAATTAATTTTAATATAAGAATTATTACATGCAGCCTTTCTTGCAGTTAACAGATATTCATTTGTAGATCCATAACTGATGCCAGCTATCTTGCTCATTAAGATAAATATTTGGAAAAGCATAATCAGTTTTAAGTGAATACTGAAAATTGTTTTTAAATAAATTTTAATGACTTACATACTTCTATCATTGAGAAATGTTTAAATATATACAATTAAATACTTTGTATATGAATTGATAAAAAAAAATAAACTGGCTAAAGTAAATGAAATGAAAATGAAAGTAGAAACAGCTGTTTGATAATGAAAGTGAAAGTACAATCAACCTTTCTTTTTTAATACATGTTATCAAGTGGAAATGTAATAACGTCATTGAATAATCTTCAAAGTAGTATAGCTTGTTTCATCTATTCTATATCAACAAGTCAGGGATAACAGACCTCCTATCTGCTCTCATTAAACATTTTTTTTAATATAATGACATAATAGCTACATTATACTGGCATTCAAAAACACTCACAAATAACAAATGAACAGTAATTTTCAATCGTAAATCATGCAACTCACAATGTTTTTTATTAAATTTTTATCATTTGCTACTTTCTATATGTCTAGAGAATGAAATATGCGGTTAATTTCTATAAATGAAATATGTTTAGAGTCAATTTCTCTCAATAAAATGTGTTTCAAGAGTCTATTTCTCTGAATGAAATATGTTTCGAGAATCTTTTTTTCTGCATACCTTGAAAGTTAAGAGTAATGTTAGCATTGGACTCTCCAAAGTCATTGCTAGCTGTACATTTAAAGGAACCACCATCAGTTGGCTTAGGATCCTGCAAAAGACAAATTAAATTAAATTTTAAAAAGTTGAAAATTCATGCAGAAAATTAATGAATATTGAAACTATATATTATTATTATGAAAGGAAAGTTTAAACATTGATGGTTATCAATATCAACAAAAACGAACAATCACCCCTCAACTCGAATTATTTAACACCGGAAAAAGACCACAACAAGATATGGTGCTGAAACTGCAGATACTTAACTTTGCAACATATCAAAGATTTATCTCCCTGTATTCAAAAAAGAAATACCAGTGTCATATGGTATAATTAAACCCCTGAAAAATCGACACCAGGTTCAAAATACCATATGGTACAATTTCCTAATGTATTTAGGGTAAAAAAAAATTCATTTACAGAAAAAGTTTTAAGTAAAATATATTTTAATGGATTCAAATAGGTCACAAATGCTAATAATTTTCATGAAACTGGAAGTCAGTAATAAGGACATGAAACTAAATTCATCATAATGCAGTCTTCCCCCCCCCCACTCTTACAAGACCACTCCTCTTATCTGGCCAGATATCAGATGCTATTAGACAGTCAAATACTACTAAATAGTCATTCTTAACGAGAGGCCACCACTGTTTTTTTTTATTGTTGAAGGGGTGGCTTTATAAGAGTGGGACTACTGTAGCCAATTACATTTAATGATATCATTAAATATGTCGTCTACTGAGGAAGCTGACAACTAGCTGCGGAACCGTAGTTCTTTAGGTCCTTGTTTTGTTTGTTTGTTTTTTATTTTTTTTTATATTTGCAGACATCTATGGTCCGCACCTATCAGTAAAACAGAACAAGGACCATAAGAGCTACGGTCCCGCAGCGAGCTGACAACAACACATTTTTGTGTATCATTATTTTTTTTAATCAATTTTCAAGCCATTGCTAGTTAACAAATGTTTTAAAATGTATAAGATATCTTATATAAAGATAAAGGATAAAAAGATCTAAATCGCATTATTATGAGATGTTAGGTAATAAAACACAAATTATCTATTCATCAAGATTTTTGGGGGTATTTTTGGAAGATTAAGGATCTTTAGAACAAAACTCATTACATGATCCTTTTTTATATAAATAATTCTGATCAGTGTTCTTTGAATTACTGACAACATTGATAAAATCAACTTAGATTGTATAAATATACAATACTGTTGATTTGTTTTGAGAGAATGGATTTCTCAGGGCAATATATATCACTTCAAAGGCAAAGCCTGAGAAGTGAGATTCGATGAGAAGTCCATTTTTAGCAAAATATATCAATGATAGTATGTTTATCTAGGTTTAGTCAGTAACTTTAATATAATGTCATTTTAGAAATCAATGATATTATGTTTGTATTCTAACAGTAGTGCAAACTTTATCTCTGAAAAATGCAATGTCCCCGATGGGATTCTATCCCGGGACCTCTCGCATTGTAAGCCACCGCTCTACCAACAGAGCTAAAGGAGATCTTCACTAACGCAGTAAGCCTTCTACGGTTCCTATAACCTTAAGTAGGGGAGCTTCCCATTACAGTATCATGCTTTGTCACTTGATAACAGATATTATCCAGTGTAAAAGTCAAGTGGAAAAGTTACAAATCAATGATAATTATTTTTTTTAATCAAAATGCAGATTATAAAGTGTAGATAACAATCATTGATATGTTATTAACAGAAATCATCGAAATAACATAAATTATCTGAAAGTTTTACTTAAAATTAGTTTGCACTTCTGATAAAATCACGGGGGCTGTCGTGGTCATGATTCTATGGTAGTTGGATTTTCAACTACCTATGCAATCGATGTCTATCACCATTAAAGTTGTGAGTTCGAAACCCACTCATGGCTAAGTGTACTCGATACAACATTATGTGATAAAGTTTGTCACTGATTTTGGGCAGGTCTGTGGGTTTCTCCGGGTACTCCAGTTTCTTCCACCTTTTGTGAAAGTGACCTAAGTCGTAGCCGAGCGGAATGTAAAATAATGGAACAGGTTTAAGAAAAATATATTCTTTAATTAACTTAGTAGAGTTAGTACCGGTAAATAAAACTGACAGCCATGATATAACTGAAATATTGTTGAAAGTGGATTTAAACACCATAAACCAAACCAAATCATCTGACAAAATCACATTGCTGGTTAAGAAAAAACATTTGAAATATCTTTCAATAAAATTCAATTGTAATTAGTTTATCATTGGAGAATATAAAGTCTTAACACAGCAAACTATCTCAACTTATTTTGTAAATGAAGTGAAAATCTGCCAGATTAAAAGAATCTGCTTTGATTCAAGATGTCACATTTTTTTTTGGTTACGACTTTGGAAAAGTTTCAAAGTACTAAAATAGTTGTACAAGAATAGCTCATAATTTATATTTTTAGTAACAAAAGGTATGTTTACAGCTGTTAATTAACACTAGCCTCTTTTTAAATGGTTATATGATAAAGAGGTATTTTTGGAAAAATTTAATGAACAATCCTGATGATTTTTGAGCTATATGGATCATTACCAGAGTAAGATGTTTTCTTGATGAGAATATGATGCTTGCCTTGTACTGTACCATTACTAGAAAAACACGCTAGGTTGGATTTTTATAGTGCTTGTTCACTTTAATCAACAGTTCGCAGGTAGACATGTCGCTCCACTCGGACATATCATCCTGAATTCTGAGTCAAGCAAGTTTTTGCTCTTTCTACTTATTACTGCACACTTAGTGGAAGAGCAACACATATCTGTTGATTTTCTTTTTTTTTCTCAAAAAATAAAAATTCTAAAGTGTTTGGTTTGACCCAGCCGAAACTCACACACCATCTACCACATTGGAGGTGAGCATGCCAACCATTACACCACAAATGTGGTACTTTAAAGGTATTAATATATCTAAAAAAAATTCATGAAATGGTCAAATAGGTTATATCATTATTAAGTGAACCTTCAAATGTGATCATGGTTGGTTTTGATTAGAATATAAAATAGCTGAAAATCAATGAAAATAGCTGAAGCCATCTACACCCCATTTCAAAAAGGTTCCTTTATTTCACTGTTCTGACTGTGTTCCGTAACTTTCGGAATTTTTGTTTCAGAGGAAAATAGTTGAAACCATGTACACCACCTTTCAAAAGGTCCATTATCTAACTGTTCTGACTGTGTCCCGTAACTTTCGGAATATTTTTGCCAGAGAAAAATAGCTGAAATCAGTTCAATAACTGGAAAAAATCATCATTGTATCTTTTACAAGAAAACTGCACTTAGATATGGCAAAATAGATGACGAAATAAATCAAGAATCAAGACACTTTAAAATCATCTTCACTTTTCTTACAAATAAATATTAAGATAAGATAATCATCAATTATTTAATCTTTATGTTACATACTTTACATCAATTACATAAAATTTAAATAGAACATTAAGGATATTTTTGTAGAATAGCTTTTTTGTTTGTTCTATCTGGGATATTTCACTTGTTTTATTTATCATATTTATATTTTATTGATTAGTAAATCATGAAGAACTGATACTGGGTACTAGTGAAGGATCCCTGGGCTCAAACTCACCGAGCTGTTCAGAGCAATCCCAGGTGGTGGATAGTGGAGACTTCTTGATCGGGAGTTGTCAGATTATAATACAAAATGCCGGACCATGGACCTTAGTGGGTTTGAAAAGTAACTTACTCGCTTGCATGTTAAAGACCTCTTTTAAGGATTTCGAAAAAGAGTAGGTGCATTTCGTCCTTACCCAAATTTCCATATTTTTCCAATGGAAGTCAAAAGTTAGGTTGACTCCCCCTCTCCCCCCCACCCACTTCCCTAATTTCTATATAGATGCTATATATTATCAACTTCATTCTGAGTATAGCTGAAATACTGCTTGGTAGAAGTAAACAATAATCAATCCATCATCAAAAACCTGATAGAAAGAACAATAGAAAAAGTTGAACTTCCTTCTATGAACAGAAACAAAAAAAGGGGGGGGGGTGTGGAGGAGGTTCATCAAGAATATAATGGTTTTTATTTCAAATCTACTGCACTTTTATAATGAGAAACATATTTGATATTCAAAATATGCTGTGGGAGGGTTTTACAACTTTGCTGCTGACATCATAAAAATAAAGCACTCTTCCGCAATATTTTAGTAATGATATATATTTTGTAATATACAGTAGGAGTTGGTGATTGAAACACTTACATCTGGTATTGGGAGCGTAAATAACGGTAAATAACGATAAAAATATATATTGATCAATGTTTCATATGAAAAATCTGTTTTATATGAACAAAGTTCAAAGTTCTGTACAATATAGCAGTAAGAGGGGGCTGACAATACTTTGAAACACATTTTCATGGCTATTTTTATTTTTGAATTGGTATATTTTGCCATTTCTTGGATGTTTTTATCAAATTAATAATTTATCGACATTTACCATGAATTTTAAAAAGTAATATTTCTAAGCCACACATATTTACAATATTTTCAATACTGTAGTCCCACTTTTAGAAGGTCACAACTCCTCCAAAGAGGGATAGTTTCCCTTGAATTGGGAAAATTTAGTGGTATTTAAATATCTCAGTGCAACTGAAATCTAGCCTGATAAAAGGTGGCCTGTGGAGAGACGTGCATTATAAGGCAGACTACAGTACTAGCATTTATTTTTGAAAATAAATTTATCTGGAATTAAAGTTTATTTACAGCAATAACGAAAATATTTCATGTGCTGCCAACAAAAAATGTTGGTGTATGAATAGCACGCAACCATATCATACTGACATATACATTACTTGGATATTATCAGTTTTGGGCCAAAAATAATATATGCTTGGGACAAGAAATTGTATACATCTAGGCAAAAAAAAAATAATAATAACTCTGCTTCCTAGCCTTACCAAGAGAAGTGCTGAAAGTATTTGGTTACTATAATTTTTTTATGTTTCATTTAAAATAAATTTGTCAAAAACACAATAAAATTTCATTTCTGGTTTGAAATTTATAATATTTAATTAAATATATACAACTTTTTCCAGATAAACTCCAAAAAAAATACAACTCAATATTAAGTCTTAGCCAAAAATGTATATAAATAACCCTTCAAATAATATACAATGTATTGTTTGTAAAATGAGATCCGAGCAGACCACATGAAAACAAACGAAAATTACTTCTCCTCATCGAAAATTCATTTATTCTGAAGGATATTCACTGAGGCATGTGAAACTGTTTGGAGATAATGAGAAAAGTGAGTTTTTTGGCAGAAATATATGTATCTAAAGTGATTAGACACACATATGCTTTATCGATATCCAATTCTCAAGTGTTACATAACTTTGTACTTTTCGCCAAATTTTTGTGATATTGAGCTATATAGACAAATATTTTCTTTCATGTTTTTTTTCTTTTTCGGTTTTCTACTATAGCACAAGATATCCTCTCTCGCCATGGAATCACAGACAAGATCTAATCAACGTTTGATTTAAATGCAATATCTCAGCTTGAGCTTCTTTTCAAATTAAATATTTCAGATTATATACTTAATTTGAAGTGATCAATTTATTTTTTTTTCACTGAGACTTTAAGAATGAATTATTGTTTATGAATTTTAGACGTCAGATAAACTTAGATTGATTGCTATGCTTTTGATAAATTGGATATTTCTTTTGTTAAGAAAAATAAAATGCTATGATAGGAATAATCAGCAGTAAGATATTGATATGTTGGTACAAACACCTCTCACACCTGTAGGCAAGGGAGGGGGCTTCTTTCTGTACCTACAAACCCCCTCCCATTGAAAATCAAAGAATATCAAAGCCAAGATTTTGGCACAATGCATTAGGATATTAAAGTCAGGATTTTGGTTGAACTAGGATTATTCAAGTTTGGATTTCAAACATGGGTTCAAAACCATGCTGCATGAAGACTTTATCAAGTGGTCTTAAAAGATGGATGGCCTCTTTTGAGGGGGACAAAGTAGTAATTTACTATCCCAATCTATCTGAAATCTGGCCTAATAAGAGGGGTGGCTTTTGGTGGGAGTAGCCTAATAAGAGAGGGATTGCTGGTACCACATCATCATTTTTCTGCAGGTTAATGAAATAAATGAAATTGCAGAATCTAGTTTGTATATTTGCAAAAAAATTCAGTCAAACCTGCCTCTTAAGCAGTGACCTGTATTAAAATGTCACCTTTTACTTGTCCTGTCATAGAAAATTTCATATGAATTAAACCTCTTTTAAGAGGTCACCTGTCTTAAAAGACCACTTTTTCTCTGACCCAAAGGTGACCTCTTAATACACGTTTGACTGCATATCTATTGACAAGGGTATATGTGTGTATATTAATATCAGATCTAACACTATCTAAGATGTGTGTAAATGTCTCAAACAATACTGTGATATGTTATAAATCTATATATCTACTGGCTTGTGATAATTAACAACAGGTGTCCCCCACCCCTCTCTTCCTCAATTAACCTCTCTTATCCTCTTACCTAAAAAAGTATGATAGATCTATTAGAGAGGTGAAATGTTATATGCCTACCTATTAACCAAGGGAAATTGAATTTACAGGAGCAAATTGTATACCTAGATCAATTATTGATAAGACATATTTAAATAATTAGTGTAGGAGGAGGCTTGATGGCGTGTGAAATGATAAATGTTTACTAATCTGTAGACATGTTTTAAATATGGTCAATCAAGCATGAAGAGATCATTGATCATTGACCATCATCAATACTGGAAAATAAAGATTTCTGGCAGATTCAGTAACCATTAGAAGGGAAATGGGGAAAGTGTTATCATATGGCATATAGTCAGATCCAGTGGGGGGTCCCCTTTTTTGAGCTAAGCAATAGACTTTTAAAAACATGTTTTCACAGAATATTTCCAAATTTTCAATTTCGTCCTTGTCATTCTTCTTTTTACCATGTTTTGTAATTTTCTATTTGAATGATACCTCGGTATCTTTTGATTTTTCTTTCCATAAATCGTTTTGAAATCTGATTTTTTTCTTTAAAAAAATGCCAATTTATGGAAATGTCTATATCCGCCTCTGTTTGACACCAATCATATGTAAATTTTTGTAAATTTGAGAAAACAATTATGTGTGGATTCAGAGACGAAAAAAAAAATTATGTCCATACGAAAAATGAAAGACAATTTGAAGGCAAATATAACCTCCTAAACACCTGAATTAAACTCGATATTATTTTTCACAAATTGGTTACATATGTGTGTGAATTAACCACCTGTATTATTTTATTTCTAAAAAAATCAGTATTTTCAGATAAAAAAAATGCATCCATTAAGATATAGTGATATATTATCATTATCTCCTAAAACATTCTTGAATAAAATTCAACAAAACTTGTAATCATATTGATTCTTAAATTATACAATATTTTCCAATTGTAATTTCTTTTTTCTCCCACATTGATCTAGAAAAGTTTGAATAAGCCAAAGGTATAATCAGAAGTTACAATTATAAGATGACAGACAATACAATGGTCAAAAGAAAAATGGCAAAGAATGATCTACAAAACAGTTCAAATAAAAGCAAAGACTCTCTTTAAATATGCATCTAAGTCAACATGAAAGTTCACACAAGAAGAGTTTGAAGATAACAACCTCTCAATGGAAATCAACAAAATTTTGAAATTCTTTAGTATTATCAACTACAAAAATGATAGAATAAAATCATATTCTTCACTCAACAATAGAGTTTGAGGGTATTCTTCTGTCAATCTGATTAAAATCAGATCTCTTACTTGCTATCCTTTAGTAAAGGCGAGCAAATGAGAGATATGATTTTAATAAGATTGTTCTTTTGTGACCCATGGCCCATAGTACCTGCAGCATGTATGCTTCTTTTTTTTTTGGCCTGTTGCAATGATGAAGATTTGATAAATTGTGATTCAAACAGAGAAGGTAAGAAACATAATGTATTTACTACTAGTAAATATAGAATTTGAATCTTGACAGAACAACTCTGTCAAGTATTATTTTATGATAATTTCTAGTATATATATAACTTACAGAAACTTGTTATCTCTGTATTTTACAGATATTTAGTTTTTGCATTAAAATGTGAACCTGTTATATAATGTTTACATTTGATTACGTAAGTCAATGACATTTAACAGAAATTAATGTTAGAATTCACAAAAATAGTCATGAAATCATTCAAACACACCCAATTTATATACATATGATAATACCAACATCAATTACACCAACATAAACTATTATTTTTTTTACAGAACTAATTTACATTGCACAAAGAAATAATTTATCTCAGAGAAGTTTCAAAAGGCTATAGAGAGCCATAAAATGTCTCTCTAAAAATGTTTTCAATGAATGATTGAAATTGAAAAATAACTGAAATATAAACAGTGTTTTACTTAAATGTGTCTGCATAATCATACAACAAATACTGTGTATACGAGAAAAAAATTGTCAATGCCCATATCTAACAACTAAAATTTAAGCAAATATTCATTCTTTATTTTTTCCCCATAATCACACTACTGTTACCTTCTTATAAGGCCACTCGTTTCTGAAAAGTGTCCTTATAAGAGAGGTGGTCTTTCTTGAGGGGGGACAATTTAGAAGTATTTTATTATTTTGGCACATCTGAAATCTGGCCTAATAAGATTTGATTTGATTTTTGGTGTTTAATGCCACTTTCAGCAATATTTCAGCTATATCATTGCGACCAGTTTTAGTGGTAGAAGAAGCCGGAGTACCCGGAGAGAACCACCGACCATGGCCAAGCAACTGGTAAACTTTATCACTTGCGGCTGCGAGTCGAGTGCACCCTTTTTTGTAATTTACAAACCGGGCATGAACCCACGCCATATTGGTGATAGGCTTGTATGAGTGGTTAGGTAATCCAACTACCTAACTCATTGAGCCACTCGGGCCCTTGGCCTGATAAGAAGGATGTCCTTTGGTGGGAGGGACCTTATAAGAGGGGAATACTGTAGTAGTTTATTTTGTTTGAGGAAAAAAGGTACTAAACTTCACAATACGTGGAAAATTACACACAAGTTCCATCCACTTTTTTCTCCTGGAAAATTCTCAAAATATATACAGTGTATACACTGCTTTGGGACCTCCTTTAAGTTGATTACAAACAATACTTAATTTTACTGACGCTGGATAATGTCTTCAGTTCAGAAACAAAACAAAAAATAGTAACATCCATACATTTCTTTATACAAACAAATGAGTAATATTCCACATAATGAAGAACTTCCTCTTGTCAAAAGTCTTGTATATAGAACATTATATTTAGATTGGAATTTTACATCATCAAACAAATATTCTATGCGATGCAACTTTCCGTTGATTCATGGCTGCATCAGAGAAAGCAATTGACTTTTGACAAGAAATGTGTCAGAATATGCATTCTGTGCAGCTGTATACAAACAGCAGATGTTTAATCAAACACACCCAAAACACTTGAATCAGGTTTCTTATGAACATCAATCTCTATTTAAACAGGTTTTTTAATGATTTAAAGTAGGCCATTAATATTTCTTAAAAAAACATTGTCGGTGATTTGTGGCAGGTCGATGGTTTTCTCCGGGTACAGCGGTTTCCTTCATCAATAAACTGACAGCCACAATATAACTGAAATATTGTGAAAGTGGCGTTAAACACCATAGCCCTAACCCTACCCTGGCCCTTAAAAAAAAACAAGAGTACATGTAGTAAGAAAATATGTTAGCCTCAGAAACATTCTGTAATAGTTTACAAGTCAGAGCACCACGAAAATCTGCTAAAGATACCCCATATTATATAGAGGATTCACACCTGTAGGTACAGGGGGTCAGTGGGGGAGGGGTTCAGGGAGGTTCACACAAACCTCCTTTCAGACCAAAGATGAGATTTTGGTTGAATTATTAGTCAAGAATTTGGATGAATTAAAATCAGGATTTTGGTTGAACTATGACTTATATGACCCCTCCCCACCCTGATAAATACTGGCTACAGACCAGGGTCTGATATCAGTTGAACTAATATACAGACACCTGCAGGGCATCTGTCAAACATATTGTTTTACTATGACTTGTCCTTGGACCATAGTTTATCAATACAAGTATTAAATTTCTCGTCTTTATCCAATTCTGCCCTCATTTAACCTACATGTATATATGAGGATGAGAATGTGCTTTACCATTAAGTGTCAAACGTTCATTTACAACTACCTGTGCAATCAGTGACTATCACCACTAAAGTTGTGAGATCGAACCCCGTTCATGGTGAGGTGTATTCAATACAACATTATGTGATAAAGTTTGTCAATGTCCGGGTACTCCGATTTCCTCCACCAATAAAACTGACCGCCACAATATAACTGAAATATCAAAATTTCAGTTTATGAATACTGTTTTTACATTTTTTTGCATATTCAATATGAATTAAATTTGATTTGTGATTTTTTTTTTTTTTTTTACTTTTGAGAGGAGCTAGCAGTAGTCCATTTTACAGTTGTAGTCAGTAGGTCATTGAAATATTGGCAATTTCTTTACCTATGTACTATTCAAAATAAACTTAGAAGTGGATAATGATGGGAAATGTAATATTTACATGTGCAATACACACTTTTTTATCCTAAGAAAACAACATCAGACTATCATTACCAGTGACATTTTTAACAATTTAAATTTTGTTATTCAAAACAAGGAACAACCCCACCCATTCTTTAAGCTAATTTATGGTGAAAGTAAAACATATTTTTACTGTTATTTAATATTTGCTATATTGGGTATTCTTTCACTAGAAAAATTCTGAACAGTTTTGCTCTCAAATTTGTAAAAATATAAGAATCCAAGTTAAGTTGTCTACCTTGGTTAGTAAAAACCTGGCAATAAAAATACCAGAACCTGCACATCCTTGATGAAAAGCATCTGATTTCTAAACATTTGATAAACTACAACAATTAAACCTGCTGCATATTCTTTACAAGTTGTAAATAATACATGAATCATGATTGACAACGCTACTGGTTTTATGCTGTTTAAAAAGGTATTCTTGATAAATAGAACACTTTCATGTTCAAAGAATTTTGGCATCATGCATGAAATTAGCAAAATCATCTTTAAAGAGACGTGTATATGGTTCATTTTGATCTATGGTTTTTATTCTTTTGATTTATCAAAGAAATTCATTAATAACAGGTTAGAATTACCTATCAATTTCAGTTTTACGACCACAAATTTCATGCATATAAAACTGCAAAGTAGAATTTTATTGTTAACAAATTCTGTGTTTTGCCCATTTTCTATGAAGTGCTACATTTTTGAAAAACTTAAAGCATTTTCTTCTAAACAATTGTTTCCAGACATGATTTAATCATTGCTTAAATATATATTTATTAAATATCAGTCATCAGAATATTTTTTTCACACATTAAAAAGAAAAATTTATTATTAAATTAGACAATAAAATCATTAAATTATGCATACACACAAGCATTTAATAATTCAGAAATACAATTAATATAGAATCTTTCAGAATGTACATATTGAACTTAAATACGATCAAATCTTAATGTGCAGACTTTGCATTACAGAAAGTTCCATTAAAAATATCACGCAAGTCCACAATTGTAGACACAATAATAATTATGTCTGTCGGTGATTTCTCTATGCGATAAAAATACTTTTTTAAAGATTACTTGAAGATGATGTCTTAGAGACAAATTTTAACTAATATTTTTGGCCAATCAGAAATAAGATTGTGTCCCTAATGACGGGCGCAGGACATTTTAGCGGAATTTCTAAAGGTGTGAATGGACATTTTAGCGGGAACTTTAGTGGACATTTTAGTGGAAGAAAAACTGGTTACCTGTAAAAATTCAATGGACGTTTTAGCAGAATTTTTTTCACAGGCCACCCATCTATATATGTATTTTTGGAGGTTATTCTTGACGAACAGGCAACAACTTACATCAAAATGAGAAACATGACTGAACAGGCTCCGCAACCAAGAAAAGAGCATGAGAAAACCAATATTTTGGGCCAACCAGAATTTTGTTTGTCTCTAATGACATATTTCAACCAATATTTTTGGCCATGCATAACTAACATAATGTCTAATGACATATTTCAAGAATATTTTGGACCAACCAAAACTAAAATAACTCTATTATTTCATATACATTGTATCTCATCTTTTTCTTACCATTTTTAACAAGTGTTGCCTGAGGGCAAGTGTGGACACAGAAATGTGCTGTCCAAAAGACAAGTGTGGATGTCAATATTTCATATTATTTAACTTTAACACATGGTTTTGTCTATCATATTTCTTGAAGACAAACAAAATTTTATTGCATTTATCAATATTTTATGAGTATCAACAGTTTTTTCAACACCGTATCTGTTCATGTGACTACACATGCTACTCACAGTGACCCGTGACCCACATTAGCACATCTTACCAGTATTTTGTTAATATGGTATATAACAATCAAGGTCTTTGTCACATGACCATGTTTCAAGCATGTCACATGACCATATTTCAAACATGTCACATGGCAATATTTCAAGCAAGTCACATGACCATATTTCAAACATGTCACATGACCATATTACAAACAGAAAAAAAACCCACTACTTTCTACAGAAAATGTTACCTTGATATTAAGAGTAGCTGTATAACTGTCTGGTTTCCCAGGGGAGGGGGTTAGCTTGATGTCATATCGGCCTCCGTTCTTCAGTTCTGTTGTACCCTGGAACCATTTAATATTAGGTTGTGGTTTGGCTTCTAAGTTACAGGTCATTACTAAGGCGGCTTTCTCTTGTTTAATTACAGGTTTGGCCAAGAACTGTGGAGCTTTGCCTTCAGGTCTGAAAATAACAGGAGATATACAGTCAAATTCACCTTTAAGAGCATCTGTATATTACATATCTCTGTCTAAAAAGGTCAATTTCATTTACTCTGTTAAATGAATAATCTGCTCATAAAGAGCACACAATTTTCAGGTTCCCAGAAGTTTCCTTAGAATAAAGGTTTGATTGCATATATAAATACATGTACTGATTAACTTTTTGAAATACATTTGTATTATATAATAAGGTCCATCACTCTTCAAATACATTCATACATTTGTATTATATAATAAGGTCCATCACTCTTCAAATACATTCATACATTTGTATTATATAATAAGGTCCATCACTCTTCAAATACATTCATCTAATGCTAATTTTTACTGCAAATTCATTTTTTATTTGACGTTCAATATCAATTTTCATAGTTTTCGTTAGTACAAATGTACTATGATTGCAAGATAATCAGCATAAAAAGGTTCTAATTATTCTGTTGTCATTGGTGGAAGCATACAGAGATGTGACCATATTGCAAGGTGCCACACACTGACTGACCAGGATAAAATACCTCACCATTACAACTTAATTTTCCTATGTTTATTAATAAAATAATACTCACTGTTTTTTGGCTCCTGTTAAAAAAAGAAAGAAAAAAAGGAAGTTAGAAATGATTTGAAAATTCAATCTACTATTTAAATATAGCTTTCAATATCAAATATGAAACAGATACTAAATATGTATTATAATCAAGAAACTTGTGTAAACCAAATTAAAAAATTTCAGTCAGACATTTTATTGTGAGTTTTCTTCTTTTTTTTTAAATTGCAGACAAGGAAATTTGTAGGTAAATTGTTTATCATATCTATATTGTTGAAAAAATATGTTGGCACTAAATCCATATTTATAAACTAAAGCAAATAAAATTTGGTTTACAGTAGTTTAAACGTTTTATAAATGGGGGGGGGGGAGTCTTTCCAATATGGTGCTTCACTGAAAATATTCAGTAATTATACATCAAATAATGATGTAATTTATCCAATGGTTGAATGTCCAGGCTGCTGACAATTGAATTGCAGTGACGTTCTTTAACATTGGTTATTCAGGTTTAAAGAGCTTAAAATGTTCAGAATATTCACTATTTGCCCTCTGTTGTACAAGCTGGCAAATAAATCTTTATATAGAACCACAACTTTTCCTGTGAAGCACCAAAAATACACAAAATTGATATAAAAAAAACACCTATATTTGGGAGACTTAATAAAACTACTTGGTATAAAGTGAAAAATATCATAATGCACACAAAAAATGTACTAAAATGTGAAAAATAAAATGTCTAGGAACAATGGCTAAGTAAATTAAAAATTATTACTTTTAATAACAAAAATAAAATAGATACGTAAAAAGGTGAAACAAGACTGGTTGTCTGTGATAACTAAAAAATAGAACAGAAATGTGTGCTCTAAAAGGGATTTGAGGTATATTTGTGTTAAGCTTTGTTAAAGTGCTAAAAGAAGTAAGTTTTCATGAGTGAGTTAATAAAAATGTATTAAGAACTGAGTGAAAACAACATGATCTAAAGGAGAGGTGAGGTATTATTCTTTTCTAGAGGAGGATTGAGGCATGGTTTAACAGGAATATGTATTCTTGAGTGGAGGTATTATTCTTTTCTAGAGGAGGATTGAGGCATGATTTAACAGGAATATATATTTTGGGGTAAAGGTACTATTCAACAAAGAGGATTAATTGAGGCATGGTTTAAGAGAATTATGTGTTTTTGAGGGGAGGTACTATTCAACAAAGATGATTAATTGAGGCAAGGTTTGACAGGAATATGTATTTTTGAATGGAGGTACTATTCCACAAAGAGGATTAATCGAGGAATGGTTTATCTGGAATATGCATATTTGAGTGGAGGAACTATTAAAAAAAAGGATTGAGGCAGGGTTTAAATAGGAATATGTATCTTAGAGTGGAGGTATTCAACAAGAAAGATTAACTGAGGACTGGTTTAATGCATTTTGGACTGGATGTATTAATCAACAGAAAATGTCATGTATGGAACCAGTATTAGACACATGGGATGTTAGAGTTAGGGTGATTAAGAAACCAAATTTCTATGGTGGGCTTTAGAAACAAAAAAATTACAACAATAAGGTCACATGCTTTGTGCCTGATTAGGATTTAAGTGTAAACTACAGGATTCACTAATACATGTAAACAAATTATGACAAATAATTTATTTTGTTTCCATAATGGTTAAGTAAAGCCAGGTGATAAACTGGTAAACAGTGAAACCTGTCCAAACAGAACAACTTTTGGACCTATTTTTACTGTTTATAATAGACAGGTTTTTACTGTATCCAAAGAAGTTTAAATCACTGATTGAACTTAACCATCTATAGGAACAATATAAATTAAAATAAAAACAATCCTGAAATTCATCTCCGCAATGTTTTATTTTTACAAAATTAATCTTTCCATTTAAAATTGTTACTGAATTCATAGCTTAATTTTGTTAGAAAATCTTCCAGTTTCGTAAAATCAATCCCACGAATTTCATTTAACATTTTCCCATGAATTTCAGTTAACGCTTTCCCATAAATTTTAGTTACAGGTAACATTTTCCCCATGAATTTTGGTTAACATTTTCCCATGAATTTCAGTTAAAATTTTCCATGAATTTCAGTTACCGGTAACATTTTCCCCCATGAATTTCAGTAACATTTTCCATGAATTTCAGATAAACATATAATTAACCATCAAGATACAATTTACAGTGTTCCTTACCAGGTTTACTACGAACTGAAAATTAAATTTACAAATTATGATTTAGAGTGATTTCTGGCTATTAAAACAGATCTTAGTAGATATTCTGAAAAAAATATAAATATAGCACTAGAATCTTCCTCTTTTAGACTTATTCATAAAGAAGAATTTGAGAATGTTCTCAATTTTTCAAATGATCAAAATATAGACAGTAAATTGCTTGTATTTTCGTAAACTTCCTACATTTACTTAATAAAAAATATGAAAATGGAAATTAACATAGAAAAATTAGTTTCTGAAATAGATTTCTTTAATTTCATATTGACGTATTTCTTTTCATCTGTTAACGAAAACCAATATTATAATAAAGACTAACATTACCGGGGAATACCTACCTTCAAAACTAAGAGTAATAGTAGCGGTGGAATCTCCCAAACTATTTTTAGCGATACATTTATATTCTCCGCCATCATCTTTGCCAGCTTTGTCAATTTCTAAAGAAACGTTATAAAGATTATTTTTATCTCCAGTTTGAATCATTTTATATTTTCCGCCTTCCTTAACTTGTTGCGTTCCTTTCATCCACGTGATTGTTGGTGCAGGATCGGCCGTAACTTTACAGTCAAACACAATTTTTTCTCCGACCTGCTTAATGGCGGGCTTGGAGGTGAAAGATGGACGAGTTCCTTGCTGCTTTCCTTTGTCATCACCTTTAATTAAAAAAATAGTTTCTAATTATAGTCATGAAGTTATGTTATAAAAAATAAATAATAGGTTTAGGCTTATGCTGTTTAACACCAGTTTCAACAATATTTCAGTTATATCGTGGTGGTTAGTTTTATTAGTGGAGGAAACCGGAGTAACCGGAGAAAACCACCGACAAGTCACTGACAAACTTTATCACATAATGTTGTATCAAGTACACCTCACCATGAATGGGATTCGAACTCACAACTTTAGTGGTGATAGGCACTGATTGCACAGGTAGCTGTAAATCAACTACCATACGATCACGACCACGACAGCCATCTGTTATAATAAATGAATGATAGATGTTTGAACAAACCATGTGCACATCTTTGACTTGATTCTAAAGTATACTTTTTATACATCTTTATGGTAGTTGTTAATTTAATTCTTTATTTGTTTAACGAGGATTGCCAACAGCCAACGGCTACGAGCGGTTTTCCTCTAATGGTAGTTATTGCCCATTGATGCAAGCAAAAACAAAAGTCCCTTTCCATGCAAATTTAATGAATATATATAGCATACATATTTTTCATGGTCTGTACACAATTTTCATGTTGTTACACTTTCTTTAAGCTATATAAATATTCTCTGATATTTTCTTAAAGCTTCAAATATCGACAAATTATAAGTAAATTATCCTGAAATTCTGAAATTCTTCACCCTTTCCATTGCTCATGTGCGGAATGAATACAAATTTTGCTTGCCATAACTCCTGTTAAAAACGCATAAAAAAATTTAATTTTAGAATCAAATTTGGAATGTCCAAATGGTCTATTCTACAGCAATAAAACATATCATAAACATTACAGGGGTTTTGGTGTTTAATGCCACTTTCAGCAATACTTCAGCTATATTGTGGCAGTCAGAAACATTACAGCTACATGTAGTTGCCACCTCTGCCTTAAGATTGATTGATTGATTGATTTTGGTGCTTAATGCCACTTTCAGCAAAGTACCCGGAGAGAACCACCGACCATGGGCAAGCAACTGGTAAACTTGATCACTTGCAGCTGCGAGTCGAGTGCATCCTTTTTGTAATTTACAAAGCCGGGCGCGAACCCACGCTGTACTGGTGATAGGCTTGTATGAGTTGTTAGGTAATCCAACTACTGGTGATAGGCTTGTATGAGTTGTTAGGTAATCCAACTACTTAACTCATTGAGCCACCCGGGCCCTCCTCTGCCTTAAGATGTAGAGGATGACTATCAAAATGACAGGACTAAGCAGCTGGTCGCTGAGAAACTTCTTCATATAATTTTGATGCTACAAAATTCCTACCTATTTTTATTCATTATGCAATTTATTGATGTTTAATATTATGTGCTGTTCAAGAAATTTTCTAATATTTTTTTTAACATTGATCATTCAAATTACATGTTTATAGTCTTAGGTTAAAAATAAATAAATTTGGTAAGACACCAAGCACACACAGTCAAGTGGAGCAGTTGCCCATTATATACAGGTTAAAATTATATGTACTATTCATTAATGGGAAGGATGAGACTGCCTTTTATAGACAGTGATGTGTTATATAGAGGTGTCCTTTAAGGAAAGTTTTGACTATCTGCAAAAATGTATAATCTTGATCTATAGATACATTTTTTGTACTTTTTATGAATTTAAATGATTTAATTACCATTGCATCAATATATAGACCAACAATTTAATCTCATTGAGATTTGGTTCTCCGAGTTATTTTTTGTTTTGTATCCTTTACGACATCTGGTCATTGTGCAGTTTATTTATATTCTGGATTAGTTTATAGGTGTAGGATATAAAACAAATAATAGCTCCAAGAGCCGAATCTCAACAAGATTACTATCAACTATGATAATCTAGTGTAATTTCCCTAAAGTCTGATTGACTGATTTTTGGTGTTTAATGCCACTTTCAGCACTATTTCAGCTATATCATGGCGACCAGTTTTAATGGTGGAAGAAGTCGGAGTACCCGCAGAGAACCACCGACCATGGGCAAGCAACTGGTAAACTTTATCACTTGCGGCTGCGTCCCTAAAGTCTGAACAATGCATTAAGGAGAATCTTAGAAGTAAACAGTTCTGATATTGTAACCTAAACTTGCATAAACATTTCAATAAAATTAATTTTCATATATACAGACTTCATGGCGGGAACATATTTTAACTGTTTGATGAAATAATAAATAATAAATATCGCTTTGTTTTTATTGGCTACGGAATGACATATATGTGTATACATAAAACATTATAATTCTCTGCAAAGTTTATTTTAATATTCGGCATAACTTCACATTCTTAAAAAGTTTGCAAGAAATGGATTTTTTTCAGTGATGTTTGGGGCATCAGATAAATGTAATTTCTAAATGCAAAAACTACAAACATGACACGAGGCATGTTGGCAATAACCTAATAATAGATTGCTGATAACCTTCCCCATCTCTTAATGTTGTATATTTCATGGAAGATCAAGATTTATAAATGTAAATATTAGTTTTGGCAAAATAAATGTTTTACAAAGTGGTTCACACAAGACTAAAAGAATGTAAAATAATTAAAAGTACATCTGCTATAACTCTGGCAACAAATGATGAAGATCAGGATCAAGAAAATTGAGATCGGGGAATATTATATAAATATTTAGCTTGACCGTAATGTTTTGTGTTTGATCTATATTACTATTTTGTATTTCATTTATTAAAAGGAGCCATCGTGGTCGTGATCGTATGGTAGTTGGATTTACAACTACCTAGGCTATATGCAATCAGTGCCTATCACCACTAAAGTTGTGAGTTTGAATCAAGTTCATGGGGAGGTGTACTTGATACAACATTATGTGATAAGATTTGTCAGTGACTTGCGACAAGTCGGTAGTTTTCTCTGGGTACTCCGGTTTCCTCCACCAATTAAATTGACCGGAATGACCACCAAGATATAACTGAAATATTGTTGAAAGTGGCGTTAAACATAAAACCCATAACCCTAAACCAAATCTCCTTGGGACCAACTTTTGTGTACCGAAAAGAGGAGCGTTCGGTTTATACAGGTTGTTTGGTTTATACAGGTTATATTAACAAAGATTTCCTACATTGGGATATTATTTACAGTTAGGTTTAAATAGGATTAGGATTTCACTCTAGGTTTAGTATAGACAGATCCCTTTGTACAAGACAATGATGTCCTTTAACAAATGCTTCATAACATTCGTAAACAACATAATTTATTTTTATATCCATGGATTAGTTCAAATACCCCTAGTTTTCTCAACTAGTTTTTTTTAGGCAAAAAAATTATTTTTCAATCTTATACCAACTTTTGACTGTGATATTAATACATGTTTACTTAACTAAACAAAATATTTTCTTTCTCTTTCTCTTTTACAATCAAATAGAAAAGTTGGCAATAATACAAAAGATTTCAATAGAACCTGGCACTGATATTGCTGATAAAATTCTTCACAAATTGAAGAAGTTTTAAAAACATGACAAAATGTTATTGGTTCAAATTCCCAGCAGTTTTAATTAGCTGCCAAGTCTTACATTGATTGATTGATTGATTGATTGATTGATTGATTGGTGTTTAATGCCAACTTTAGCAATACATTTTTTTTTTGTATTTCGGCTATATCGTGGCCTGAACAAATTTTATTATTGGCTAATATTTGGAAATTCTTGAACTACAATATAGTTTGAAACATATTTTTATTAAGGTGTCATCAACCTATCAGAAGTTCAGTTAAAAAACCACTCCAGTATCACTTTGTGGGAGGATTCTAGTTAGAAAATAAAAATAACTGAAAATCTATGAAAAATAGCTGAAATCATCTACACCCTTTCAAAAAGGATAATTTTTTTTATTTGTCCTGTCACTTTCTGATTTCTTTTTCAGAGGACAATAGCTGAAATCAGTTGAACATCTGAAAACAATCATCCCTGTGACTTTACTTCATTAAATTTGAAAAAAATGGATGGTATTTTGTGAAACAAAATTTGTTCCTGTGAAAAAGATTCCTTTGGAACAAATTCTCTGTGAAATAAATACTGGAGAAACCTATTACATAACGAAAAGTATTCTGAATTCATAACTCAAACTGAAAGCATATTTTCCAGCATACAACATTTTTTAAGTGGATAATTCATAACTCAAACTGAGAGCATATTTTCCAGCATACAACATTTTTTAAGTGGATAATACAACAGGACTAATGCTTGTTCAGGTGCTTGCCAATTAACATTGTAGACAGAAGACAAAGAAAGAAATTTGACTATTACAAAATCAAGATGCAAACTAAAGGGTTCAATATCTTGTTGTAAACTGAGTTCAAGATCTTCTGTATGCAGAGTTGTTGTTATTTGTAAACTGAGTTCAAGATCTTCTGTATGCAGAGTTGCTGTTATTTGTAAACTGAGTTCAAGATCTTCTGTATGGAGAGTTGTTGTTATTTGTAAACTGAGTTCAAGATCTTCTGTATGCAGAGTTGCTGTTATTTGTAAACATTAATAGACAGAAACAAAAACATGACATACAGAGATCAGAAAACAAGGTTAAAGAACTTGTTCTAACAATGTCAAATTATTGTGATACAAGGACACTATCTTGTTTACCTGCTTGTTAACATATGTAAAGATCTTGTTAGAGATGTGGCAATGTTACAGAAATCATTGTGAATATGAGGAAATTCAAGATCATGTTCTAAACAAAATATTGGGTTCAAGATCTTGTACTAAAAATATCAGGTTAGAAAAATAAAGATTTTGTCCTAACAATTATTTGTCAAATTATTATTCTAGCAGGCATTTCAATAAATCCCTGCCTAAAATGGTCTTTGGTACCTCCTGATTTTAAAGAGTGTTGTAGAAGATATTCATGAAAATTGTTCACATTTTAATAAAACTACCACCTGTAAATAGGGAAGTACTGGTAGAATTGAAAAATATTGAAAGCACTGTTCTACCCCAATATTATCTAGTTAAGAAGCTTGTTAACATAGTACTGTCCCTTGGTGACTTTTGCATATGTGCGACTCAATGTTGCACATGTGCATCAGTCACGAGGAGAACTGTTGTACTGGTACTTTTATCATTATTATGCTAATTATGCTAAATCTGAACTCGAACCATCTTGTGGGAACTAAAGATATAACATGTTATTATTATTATTATTTAATATACCACAATAATGTTCCTCGAATACCACAGTCATTGATGTGCATACATAATGTACATGTATAGTAATATAATAACTATACATGTATATCTAGGACTATTTTCCAGGTCACTGTTGACTATTATTTTATAAATGTAGCATTTCTTTAGCATTAACTGCTATTTGACTTTATTGTTCATGTTGTTGTCTGTCATGTGCATTATTATGTATGTTAATCATTCTATTTATTGTAATGACTCTGCCCATAATGGGACCATGATTGGTAAATAGTAAAGATCTTGCAAACGATGTGGCAATGTTACAGAAATCTATATGAAGTTCAAGATCTTGGTCTAAAAAAAGCTTTGCTTCAAGATTTTGTCTTAACAAACATCAATTCATCGCTATAGCCAGATGTTATCTAGTTAAGAAGCTTGTAAACATAGAAAAGATCTTGTAAGATTTGTGAGAGTCAGAATTACTGGCAGTCAAAACAAATGATGACAGACAAAATAAAGGAATTCCAGCTTTTTGTCTCGCCATCTAATAATGGACCATATAAACAAGAAGTTAACTAGCGTAGGTCAACAGCCAAGCATTTTATTCAGTCAGTTTAGGGTCATCAATAGTTATTCCATAAAACTCCACTAAATATTTTTTTGTTGTTGTTAGGTTTTGACAGGAAGGATTCCAGTTGGAAAATCAAATCACTGAAATCAATGAAATTTAGCTGAAACCATCTATAACCCCTTTTGACCTGTTTTGACCTTATCCTGCAACTTTCGTAAAAAAAAAAAATCTAAGAGAAAATAGTTGAAATCAGTTAAATAACTGAAAAAAATCATCCCTGGTTTTGAAGACAAAACAAGATGAACTGTGAGCTAATGCTCACTTATGATACCCCCGCATATATGTTCAATGTGTATAAAAACCAACTAAGTCGGCAAACAGGAAGTAGGAATCTGATGGGTCCAAAAACGCTTCCCACAACATGGCATACCTATATGAAGCTTGTGACCAAATATCAGATTTCTGCCATCAATAGTTGTTGAGAAAAATGTGACGAAAAATATCTTTGACGGACGGACAGAGGTAAAACAGTATACCCCCCACCCCCCCCCTCCGGTGGAGCGGGGGTATAAAAATGATCCAAAGAAAAAACAGGTTAAACTGGTCACATGAAAGCAAGACAAAAGCTGTCTTTGTTGAACATGGTTCAGACATAAAAATAGAGCAATAGCTTTACTAGAACGTCCTACCTCTGAAACTTATTGCAAGTTCCGATAAATAGTTATACCTCTCAAACTTTTTGATAACCAATAAATTTATCTAATAGATTTTTACTTTTCACATGTTTCTATACAAATATTCCCCATCTAATAAGGCAGCACTTCTACAATGAGAAAGTGGGTGGCCTTTTTTGAGGGAGACAATTTAGCAGTATTTTATTTTTACTTCCTATAGAAATATAGAATATCATATCTTATCAAATAAAAATAGTAATCAATTTTACATTATACATATATCTTTTATAATTTCACGATACTTACTATCAAAGTTAAGTCTAATCGTTGCGTTGCTTTCTCCAAGAGCATTTTTGGCAGTAACCCTATAATTTCCAGCATCTTGAGCACTAACTCCATTGATTTCTAATACTATGAAGTAATTATTATTTCCTTTTGGGTCAGTCTTTATTTTTACTCTTCCTGTAAATGTAATATAACTCATATGTAATATAAAAATAGCAGGTTTAAAAAAGTAATATTCAATTAGCCAACATCTTTACAATATAGGCAATGTAAAACAAACTTAATCAAACGAAAATAGATTGATTGATTGATTGATTTTTTTGTGTTTTAATGCCACTTTCAACAATATTTCAGCTATATCATGGCAACCAGTTTTAGTGGTGGAGGAAGCCGCAATACCCGGAGAGAACCATCGACCATGGGCAAGCAACTTGTAAACTTTATCGCTTGCGGCTGCGAGTCAAGTGCAACCTTTTTGTAATTTACAAAGCCGGGTGCGAACCCACGCCGTATTGGTGATAGGCTTGTATGAGTTGTTAGATCCAACAACTTAACTCATTGAGCCATCTTGGCCCCAGAGAAAATAGATACATATATCGGAAGTATGATCATTTGCTGTTTAAGATCACAGTAGTTGTATTTCAGTAGTATTACCAGTACTTCATAAAAAGTATAAGAGTTACCATCTTTAGCTGTACATAGTATGCATTGATGACATTGTAGGCATCCCCTTTCTCCTATTACAAATCTGGGTAAAGGTCTAGTTCAATAAAACTGACCACCACGATATAACTGAAATATTGTTGAAAGTGGCATTAAACACCATAAACATAAACCTAAACTAAACCTCCAACTGAGTAAGCTCCCTTCTTTCAAAATTCTGATGTCCCAATTAGGAGAAATTTGGAGAAAGAAATGTCACTGGTCATGCTCATGTGTGTTATATCCATACCTTCTATCAAATCGTTTCTCAGGGTAAAAAAAAATGTTTATAATACATAGTCAATTTCGGTACAAAATTAAATTGGGTGAATAGATGATATGTGAAAACAGAAATGCTAAATATTTTCTTACACCTTTATCAAACAAAATCATAGAATTTTACACTCGTCAAAAATTAAAATGCTATATTGGATGTGAAAAATACAAGGATGAAATGTGTCTGGTTGCCAAGATGTGGTCAGAGCAGAACTTTGACAGGGACTACTGCATCTTGCTATTTTTAATCAAAACATTACTGTACACTACTGTATATTAGTGTATTTCATTCTTTGTAACTTGCCTCCATCTTTGATGGGTGTGTCATCTCTATACCATGATATCTGAGGGGTAGGGTCGGCTGTCAGTTGGCATTCAAACAACAGTTTCTTCCCATTATCAGCTTGCTTTGTCGATGGTTTCTGTGTGAAATTGGGGGCAATGCCATCTTGTCTGTCGAATGAAAGAAAGAACCAATTAAATGTTACATAATATACAAGTAAAGGAACAACAATTTTATTTCCAATTACTCGTAATAATTTGGTAAATTTGGCTCATTTTCGAATAAACGTTGGGATTATTTCGAAACAACTTATCTGAAATCAAGATAATAAAATTTACATACTCGGCCAAGAAAAAATACATGTGTTTTCACTAACATTGTTATAGGGTAGGTAGGTAGGTAAGCAAAACATTTCATTTTTTTTTTTTTTTACTAAGGTGACCTTTTAACAGTGCTTGTCCAAAAATTGCAATAGTAAAATAAGCTCTAAAGTTAGGGTCTGTCGGGTTAGCTGAAACACAGGTATTGTTTTTTTTGGCCTTACACATATTTTTTATCTAGATTTTATGTCTTATTATGAAGCTGTCTTCAACAATCAATCTGTACATCTGTGATCTATACCTGTCTATACATTTGTATTAAGAAAATAATCTTGATCATAATGGCTGTTGTTTCAGTGTCAGAACAAGCACTATAAAAACCCAATTCAGTGTCAGTGTGTTGGTATAATAGTACAAAACGGTTCTCATCATCATCATCATCATCTCATCAAAAAGTAACTTGTTCTTGTCATATAGTATAACTGAGAAATTGCTGACTTGACATTAAAAAACAATCGATCACCCACTTATCAGAATTAACCCTTCACATACAAAAAAAGGCTGCAAGTGTATACAGAGAATGTCTCCCTTTTGGTATAAACTTCTGAACCATGACATTATACTCATGTCAAAATAGATCAATTGGGCTCAAATTTAATAATCATGTGGATAAAACTTAACAGGACCACAGAAATTTGGCATATGTCCCTGAAAATTTTCAGACAGTTGGCTACCAAACTTATTAAAATTTCATGTGTAAACAAAAGTTTGTTGGCTCTAGAATTGTTATTTTAGGGAAACCAGCTGCAAACTGTAGTGACAATTCTAAGCTTCATCTCTGACTCAGTATTTGACTTTGAAGAAGTAGGTGGGGAATAGAATGGACAGCTTATAAATACCAAGTACACATAACCTTCAGACTGGCTGACAATCTGTTATCTGCAGTATATCTGTTTACAATTTTGGTTTAACAAAGATAAACTTGTCTTTTTTTAATCCACTTATAATCAATTTGTCTAAACAATTGGGTGGTTAAAAAGTAGTTGGTCTACATCAAAATTCATCTACATTAAGGTACTATAATGCTTAAATAATATCTGATGTTAAATGCCAGGTATTTGATGTATAAGGCATTATCTAAAGTGATGAAATCATTGATATCTTGTATACTGACTGACATTGATTTACTAACAAGATACACGTTAAAATCAAAATTTTAAATACAAACATCAGTGGTTTATAACCAAAGATCATGGCAAACAGGTGCTTTATGGGTTTAAAGTGTTATCTACTAATACCATCCGAAAAAAGCTGCCGATTTATTTTTGAAAAGAGCAACATTAACGCACATATTTGAAATTCCTTACTGAACATTGTTTTAATATCGTGAATACTTTTAGCCTTTAGAGAATATGAATAACTAATTACATTGAGAGCCATTTTAAAAATTCAAATTAATGGAATACACCTGGGACCAAGTAATTTGATGGTGTTTGAAATATTACAATACACAGGAGGCTGTATAATTAGACAAATTTAATATACAAAGAAATGTAATCTTTAAGAGATAAATTTGTAGGTTGCCATGTTTTAAAGATAAACAGGATTTTGTTATTCTCCTCCATTACTTCATTTGAGTATAAAATCTTCATTTTGATTGAATTCAAAATCGCTCAAATAAATATGGTTAGGGTTTAGGGAATCGTCTGTAACCCATGACTGATCGCACTCAGTGCAATATCTCAACTTGACTAGAGGAGAGTAATCAGACCATGATCAGCAATTAGGGTTAAGAGTGTTTAATCCAATTTTCAGCTATATTTCAGTTATATCTTGGCAGTGCCATGCACTTTACAGAGTAGATTCTGAGTGCTGGAGTGGAGTCTTGGAGTGAAATTTTGCAGGCTAGCTTTATTGGTGTAGCAAACTGGAGTAAATTGAGAAAGTCCCCCACCTGCTGAGAGTCGGTGACAAATTCTATCACATAGAGTTGTTGCATCATGAACACCTTGCCATATGCAATGTTTTTCAAGATTACAGCTGAAATATGTCTCGCTTGTGAAGCTAAACTACAATTAATTTATCAATGGAAGTAAAACATGGTAAATGTGCCAAGATTACCATCATTGTCTTTTCTATCAGATTATAAGTTTAGTTTCACGGGCAAGCTACAGTTTAAAAACAGTAATGAAGAATTAAGTTTAAAAATATCGATTTGTAATGTAGTATTAAGTTGAATAAAGAAACTTGTAGTACCAAGATGAAAAAAGAAACTTGTAGTACATTTTTTTTGTGTATAAAGTTGAATAAAGAAAATTGTAGTAAACTAGTATTAAGTTGAATAAAGGAAATAATAGTACTTATTTTGTATTAAATTGAAAAAGAAAATTATAGTACATTTTTTGCATTAAATTGAATAAAGAAACTTGTGGTATTAAGTTGAATAAAGAAACTTATAGTGCATTTGTTTGTATTAAATTGAATAAAGAAACTTGTAGTATTAAGGTTAATAAAGAACAGATCATATTTATTTTAATTCTATTTGTGGGGGAGAGAGGGCTATGTCCTTATACAACAACATAATTCAATCTTGAAAAGATTTGATCTTAATTAATTAAATAAAGACCTATGGCTGATATATTTACATTTCAGCAAGTTTCCCTTGGATATTTGAAAACCAATGAAAGATGTTTGCCATTTATTCCATAGACATTGCATTTCTTAATACTTGATGAGTTTATTTCCTTCTTTATTATTGTAGAATGAGAATTTAAACAAATATATTGTGCCGAACCACTTATTTTTTATTTTATAAATAGACTTTCTGGCAAATATATCAGGTACAGTTCTGGTAAAGTATTTAATGTAAATGCTAGCAGGTGTATAGTACCATTAACCACATGATAGCTTTTTCTAGAATCAAAATCTTGACCAAAAATGACCTTGTACAACATTTTTTAGCACCTATCTAAACAAAATTGCATGATCTTACAACAGGTATACATTTTACACCTGTATTTCACGTGTGGCCATAACAAATTAATTGTTACTAAATTAACCAAAAGATTATAAATCATATTCAAGTGTTTATGCTTAAAAAGTGAATTGGCAGTGATTCTATTAATCTCTGATCACTATTAGGATTGGTAATCAGGATTGTTTGGTGTCTGGTAATATCTGTTTTGTTAATGAAATAAGAAGAAAGATATCAAATATTTTTAATCAAGATTGTACTATCTGGAAATAGCTGTTTAGTTAATGAAATTAGAAAGATTTTAAACAAATATCTTAACCTTTTAAGACATGGGTTAACCAAATGTACATTTAACTTTTAATATACGAATACTTAGTATTTTATTTGTTGTAGTCCACACCACAAGTACCATAATTATGTGTGTATAACACACATTTTTTTCATTCATAAAAACTTGTGACAACATTGGGCGTGAACATGAACATAGGGCAAGTATTATACATATAAGAATTCAGAAAAATTACACTTCTATAACAAGTAGCAGTATTTGATCAAAACAATAGAAGGGATACTTACTATAAATATATTTTACTGTAAAGTAACCATTTTATATAGGTGTTGAGGAACAAACGATTTTACCTCAAATCAACAATTTAACATTTTGAGATTGCAAACTGTATCACTCAGTACCAACACAAAGGGACAATAATTTCATTTTGAGTTTATATTATAAAAAACTAGAAGTTCTAGATTTTATTATTTTTTATAAGGAGATTCCAGTCTATTCAACAAACCACTGAATTTGTTCAACTTTGGGTTAAAAAAAATAAAGGACTATTAAATATAAATTATTAGATATTTTTTAATGTTATGAACAAAATGAATGGAAATGCAATATCAGTTGTCTCAACTTTTATTCAAAAATGTATGCATATGTATACATGTCAATTCAATTTAATCAGCAGGATGAATGTTCAAACCAATAATTATGATTAGTCAAATAATATAATACAATCTTTTTTTTTCTCTAAAATGGAAGTTATGAGTTTATATGATTTTGTTGGATTTTTTTTAAGAATGTTTTATATTTATGATTGTGTATTGCCTTCTATAAGATTACATTAACATGAACAAGAGTTTTTTTTATTGAAGTTTGAACTTACTATATAGCCCATTAGAGTGTCATAGGATTTAATGTATAAAGTTTAATATTAACAGTTAACAGTAATGGTTCAACTTTTTAAAAGAACAGTGCAAATCAAATAGAATATGTACACTCAACATCTATAATAATTCATTAGAAATTAAGTTAGGTAAAAGGAATGCAAATCAACATTATTTATTGAGACCATGGAGTCCAAACTTTCCAAAAAGAGCAGACACCTGTGTAGTTTGTGGATGTAGAAGGTGAGACATACCAAAATTTGGCATAACAATACCCTAAATTTTATATACACCTCCCCCTTTTTTTTTTACATGATTCATATTTTGGCGGGAACTATATGAGTGGTCTTCAAAAAGTAGAACATTGCATCTGCACGTCATTTTAACTATCAAACGAAAGGACAAGTATGGTTTTACATTGTACAATTGAACGATAATAAGCTTAGATCTGGAGAAAAATGCTAGATTCCTTGGAGATTAGCAGATAGACACACTAAGAAACAAATCATGCTCGGACTACAGATATAATCCGGAAATACTAAAGATTCACTTACTGTTTCTGTCCGGGTGCTGAAAAGAAAAAAGAATACATGAAATAAATTGTATCTATGGTTACAAATAAAACATGTAGACATTTAGAAAATTAAACACTTGCAATCTAAACAATTCAGTACCATTTTTCAACAGAAATCTCAGAATAACACACTCCCTCATTCTTTCCGGTTTAAATTAACAATTTGTGGCAGTGGACGTTCGTGATACATGTATATACCGGTATGACCACATATCAATAAAGGAGAAGAAGAGGGTGTGATTTTAATCTGATTGACCATCGAATCAAATAATAGCGTTTTTATTTGATGGACCACTGAATTTGAAACTCCCTTCTGTAGTATTGTCGCACCATGGCCCAAATTTGGCTTCGCTGTATTTTTTTTAACTTATCCCTTACATTATCCCTAAATATCAAATATACCCAAATAAACTGTACATAGTGAATCTGTATTCTGGGTATATACCTAAGCCCAAGGGCGTGATAATAATATATCTCAGTGCCTTGCTCGGTGTGCATGGTCAGCAATAAGCAGTCACAGGCGGAGATCAAGATGTATGGCCACACGGCTCTGTTGTAAATGACCAATCTATGCACAGGACATACATCGAGAATAAACGACCTCTTATGTATATTTTTTGAGACATGAACTAATATACATATTGGTACAGTACTTTAACCATAAAATCACAAAGATGACATTTTGAAACTGTATAACCTAATATGTCATTCTCTATCCAGAGTTGTCGTTCCTGCTACGCTTCACAACATGTTGTGTAGCGTAGCAAGGAACGACAACTCTGGATAGAGAATGCCTAATATGTATGCACTTTTTAAGAAAACAAGGTATTAAATCATCATTAATCAATTATATTTTTTATATGATTTTTCTGCAGATTTGAAAATCCCTGAAACATAGCGCGTACATCGTACAAGGTCCAAAAATAACTGGTTGATGCATGTAGACAATCTAGTGGGGGCATATATACATAGTATTGTAAAGAAAGCATTCATGCCATTCTAAGGGTCTCGTTAAAAAAATGATTCTTGGAGGGAAACTTGATTTCGATTTTGATGAAACAATGTTATTTACATTTCCAGCTGAAGAAAATGATCTTTGTGCATTCCCTCTCAGTTTTTATGGAATGTACATCTTTATTATTATTTTTTTTTTATTTTGACTGGGACTATTATACTGTCAGTATAATAGTCCCAGATTTTGACAATAAAAAAAAATGGACTGATAACAATCTCAGCCACCTCCCCAAGATCAAACGATTCCTTTTCAGGTTATATATACAACTAGACCGTTCTGCAAAATTTTTAAAAGCAAAAGTTTACTGGATCAAACCAAAGATGATTTGCACATAGCAAATTAGGTCATATATCTTGAACAAGTTGCACTGATTTAATAATTCAATGTCTATATATTCCGTACTTATAGAACATATTCAAGTGATAAGAGTTTCGCTTATTAATTGTTTATGTGCTGTTTGGTGTGTGTATATATAATAACACGGAGTTTTAAATGTTTATAAGCTTGTCATAAGTAATTTGTGTAATATGTTTATTTAAGTGAACCCCAGGCTCCAGATTTAAGGAAAGTGGTTTTGTACATACCAAGGAACATTAAATGCATTAACCTATTGACAAAGAAGACGATGATGTTATTTCTATTATTACTTGTGCATTAAAACTGCCATTTCAGCATCCAAGTGATATGCATTTCCATGGTAACACAAGGTAAAAATGTACAAAACCTCATGTATCATTATCTTATGATCATTATTCTGTATAAACAGGACAGTTAGCTGTCAGAATTGCACATGAAGTATTGTGTGACGTCAGAACTAATTGATGCAGAAGATAGACTTGCGTTTTTGTCTTCACCGCATTATTTAATTCATTCAGTATAAAAGCATTAGTTTTTTTTTGTTTTTTTTTATCAATTTAGATTTTTACAAGAAGAACATTTTCAAGCTTACAATATAGAATTAGTTGTTGCCTTTTTAGTGGCGTGGTGTAAGGACCTTCACGAATACATTTTTATTGAATATATGATAATGTAGATAAACAGTGATGGTTGATATTAGATAATGTTCACAACAACAGCACGTGGGCGTGTGGTTAGCTCCAGTTTTTATTGCATATTAAACCACAAAAATGTTTGAATACGTCATACATAATTCAGGAGCATATGAGCCTATGTTTTTATCCTCACACTTTTTTTGTTGTTGCAAAATTAAAAAAAAAAGCTGAAGTCATAAAAATAATGTCCATGTAAACTTGGTTTGACACCAAATAAATTTCTCCCCCACTTTTCCGGGTCACTACTAAAACTCGCCACCCCTTTCTCGTCCCCTTCAACATCCCGGCCATATTTCCGGTACTCTCCGGAAACTTGCCCTCGCCCTCTTTTCGGTCCACTCATACTCCTCTGTATTTTTATCAACAATACAATTCATATATAGTTCTGTGAGAATAAAGCCAAACAGGTGCACAAATTCATGTCGCTATGTCGTTCAATAGACCGATATATTTGTGGTCACCAAACAAAAAAGATTATAAGAGCTGCGGTTCCACAGCTAAGTTTTTGACACGATACAGAGATGTATTGTTCTTTCTACTATAAGGATTTTGTTAAACTTACCACTGAAGTTCAAGTTGATGGAAGCAGAAACTTCTCCGAGCTTATTTTTAGCAACAACCTTGTATGTTCCGGCGTCAGCTTGTGTTACTCCCTTAATATCCATCATAACATTGTATTTGTTCCCGCCAGCGGGCTCAATACGCATTTTAATCCTATCCGATTGAGATAAAGGGGTTGTACCCTGAAACCATTGTAAATCCGGCTTCGGAGAGGCCTCCAATGTACATTGGAATACAAGTAATTTTCCATTATCTTCTTGTTTTAAGACTGGCTTTTGAGTGAAGCGAGGTGCGATGTCGTCACCTACCCCCATGTTGAACTTTAATCTGAAAAACAACAAAAAGACATGAGTGAAATTTATTAAAGTTTGACACAATTACAGATAATATATATATATATATATTTGTTTATAAAAGCACATACATTGTATCTAAGAGGTGTCTTATTCTTGTGGTTATCGATATCAAATAAACATGACGAGGTGTACTCGATACAATGTTATGGGATAGAGGTTGTTCGTGACTTGCAGTAGGTCGGTGCATGGTTTTCTCTGTGTACTCCGGTTTCCGCTACCAATAAAACTGACCGCCACGATATAACTGAAATATTGTTGAAAGTGGTGTTAAATACCATACCATACCATTCGGTCAAAGAACATTTATAGTGCTCAACATTCTATTGATCTTGATAGAGCATTAGCAATATTAGAATTAATCAGTAATTGTTTACAGAAACTGAAAAGCGGGTAAGATCTTTTAGGATACATCAAATGCCAAAATCGGCTAAGTGAGTATTTTTTCTCGATATATTCATAGTGTAAGATTGGGGAAACCGGTGACAATTGGCTGTGTTATTAAGGATATTTCAATCGTCTTGCTATTTTTGTAGAAAAATAATGAGGATCCAACACCACTCGTGATAAATTCCTCACACATGCTCTTTTACCAAAGTTGTTGCTTACTGTATGGCTGTACAGGAGAATAGCATATCACCAGATGGAATGAACCGGAAGTGATATATGATGTAAATCTGCATATCCTAAAGTACCTATTTTATATAGAAAATGATGGTTAGGGGTAAGGGTTATGGTGTTTAATGCCACTTTCAACAATATTTCAGTTATAACGTGGCGGACTGCTTTATTGGTGGAGGAAACCGGAGTATCCACAGAAAAACATCGACCTGCGGTAAGTCACTGACAAACTATATAAAAAAGTAAAATTTTCAATGCGTAATATCGCGATTTCAAGATATTCAAAAGTTTATTTATTTTTAGATGTTAATGACTGCATGCACAATCTAAACTATGCACGTAACTGCACGTACCAAGGTCTTCTTATTTATTATATTTATTTATTTAGTTGTTAAATATATTCATGAGCCAACAAATATATTTACTGTTGATTTTGAAAGCTAAGACAATACATTATAGGGGGCTAAGTAGACGGCTTGCATCACAATTCGACATACATGAGCCAACAAAGATTTTGAAAGCTAAGGCAATATATTATAGGGGGCTAAGTAGACGGCTTGCATCACATTTCGACATACATGAGCCAACAAAGATTTTGAAAGCTAAGACAATATATTATAGGGGGCTAAGTAGACGGCTTGCATCACAATTCGACATACATGAGCCAACAAAGATTTTGAAAGCGAAGACAATATATTATAGAGGGCTAAGTAGACAGCTTGCATCATAATTCGACATACATGAGCCAACAAAGATTTTGAAAGCTAAGACAATATATTATAGGGGGCTAAGTAGACGGCTTGCATCACAATTCTACAATGTTCATTTTGCAAGACAGTGAATCATAAGTGCATTATCACTATCATTTACATACAACTCGAATTCCGATGGAAAAAAATGAAAACTTAGCATTTCATATACCTGACATTACGGTTACCATGGCAACACAAATTTCTTCAATAATCCTAATTACATTTATATACTTTCCTATATTGTTTATTTAGCTAAGAGAGAAATTGTAAACAATAGTTAGATGGAACCTTGTATAATTCTTAATTTTAAGGTCGAAGTACTTTAAAAACGGAGTTGTTTCAAGGGAGGTAATTAAATATTTAAGTGCTGCTTTGAAATATATATCTTATGATCTACCGTCTCGTTATAATTATTTTAGTGCACCAGCTATAATTAATGATGAGTTAGTACATCGTACAAGGCAAATGAAATATACAAAAAAATGTTAGAGGTGAAAAAAGGGGGAGCCATGCCATGGGGTCTCTACGAAGGACCGATCGGATACAAAAAAAAATGTTAGAGGTGAAAAAAGGGGGAGCCATGCCATGGGGTTTCTACGAAGGAACAATCGGAAACAAAAAAATGTTAGAGGTGAAAAAAAGGGGGGGGGCAATGTCATGGGGTCTCTTCGAAGGAACTGTCGGATACTCCGAAAGGAATTATCACATCACCGTCATTTCACAACGCAGTCCGCGCGGTTCTGGTGACGATTGAATAATGTTCGAGTCGTTGTTTTCTTTTATGGTTGCTAGTTAATTTTTTTTTAGTTGTTATGCGAAACTAGTCAAAATGTCATGAATATAAGTATGGTTATTCTCCTCAAGTCAGGCGAACACATCCAGTTGTTTTTTACGAGTCTGAACACGTAAGTCACCTAAAGGATATCACAGAAACAAACAAAAACAACAACACAAACTAGAAAGATACGTATACATAAATCATTTAAATAAAACAGACGTCTCCCCCCCCCCCCATAATATATTAAAAATATACAAAAATACAAAATACAAAGCCATTTTTTACTAATAAATTACAAGACGGAAGTGAGATCAGATGCTTCGGAAGGGTTAGCACCCAATGACTTATGTATTTCATGGAATGTAAATAATTATCAAGCTGTATAAAGAAATATGTATAATTCTTTATGAGAAATCACCTATTAAAGGAGTGTAATTGATTTAAAAATTCATCCGTAATAATTTAAGGGAATAATTAAAAGTATAAAAAAAATAAAATTAAACTAATAATGCAAGTAAATCTATTAAACCATGCATATAATTATTGCATATGTCAAATTAACTTCATATAGTCCTCTTCAAACTTGAAATTTACTTTTAAGAAACGAAATTAACAATACCTGAATCAGAAAAACTTCCAATACACTCTTCTCCAATTTTTAAGAAACGAAATGAACAATACCTGAATCAGAAATACTTCCAATACACCTTTCTTAGATTGTACAGATGTTGACGTGAACACGGCTGCTGACACAGTGTGATATCATAATCAAACGTATCATAATTCATAGCACGTGCTGGGTTATATTAGTCCTTGTTATCTCATTAATTATGTCTCTATTGATTAGAGCGCATGCCGGGACTGGTCACTTATGTAATGTCCTTATTTTTTATATTAACAAATTTCCCAGATGGGTATTTAATAGCAAATATTATCATGTTTTGTCTTGACATACTTAATTAACGAGTAATTTCCCTGTTGCATACATTTCAATTTTGACAGAAATTAGGCAAAATTGAGTTAGGGTTATGGTGTTTAACACCACTTTCAGAAATCAGGCAAAATAAAGTTTAAATTCATATTTGATTTGATAGAGGGATATATATTTTGTTTAATGTTGTGCTCTAGATAGATGGGAACTATTGATCTATTTATCTAGCAATTAATAAATGTTTTAATTACATGTTATATTAATCAATTAATTAGTATCATTCCTGAATTTGTAGTAATTTCAACGTGAGGAAAAATTGAGATGTTTGTAACGCAATCAATGTGGATGTAGAAAAAGACACATGTCCCATTAATATTTAGCGAAATGCAGCTTATTTTCTCCATGTATCGGCGTCTTGTAATGGCTGTCAGAGAAAAATCTGAAGACATCAGAGAGGTGATCAGAAGCCAGAAATATATACAAGGGCCAAAAAGCGAAAATTCGGAAAACACATCATAGTCCATAAAACGCTATACACAGAAATCTAAATTTTGAGCAACATGAAAACCGGCGTTGAACTCCGGAATAATAAGAAATTCCAGCTCTATTAGTAGCATCCGTCGTGTTACCCATAATACAAATCCGATGATATGTCATATGCAGTGATAAGTCATGAACGAAGAAAGGATTTCACTACAACAAACGGAACACATTCGTTGTCATCTGTGACACAACCATTTCGGAATGTGCACCAATTCATGATGGCGACCGTGAAACCTTCGAATGACGACTTCACCTTTACCTATAAGAATCAATGGCTCGATAGCTTCCTTGTTAGCAGCAACCTTCTATCACGGAAACATTGATAGGAAGTACAAGTTCAGGAATATCTTATCAACTCGGAGATATAGTCCTTGTACAGTGCTGCTGAGATGTTGCTACATATAAATAGAAAGTTCACTATGGGGAAATTGATATCATCATTTTTGTTTCACGACAACAGTCATGATTTTAATTTTGTCATTGTCAAAAAGCTAGGTCTCAGTCGGCCCTCACTGCTAATTTCTAGGTGTAGGTCAATGTATGCCGCAAACCTAGCTGGATCTGTGGCATGTGCTATTTCAAATTGATTTGGTCGACATTGATATCAAACTTTGAATTAATCTGTGAAATGACATCTATGCAGCGTAATGTGAAAATAAACCGATCAATTTGACATACTAGTAGTTGGTATTATACAAGAGCGTAGGATCCCGGGGCAAGGGGACACATTTCCCCAATATGTATTAGCACACCCCCTCCCCAATTGTTTTGCAAATATGTTCTGCTTGTCAGTTTTGAAAGGTTACCCCCACTTTCTCCTGAAGTTTGCCCCACATGCATTCCAATCTACGTTCAATGTTTGCTCCTCACTTTCGAGTCCGCTTATATAGCTTACCCCCTCCTCTTTCAGGTCCCCTCAAAATGCTTGCCCCCACTTTCCGATCTGCTCCAATAGAAATAACAACCGTCTGTTGAATCACACTTGACAATCAAAAACTCAAACATTTTGATGTTGTTATACCGATAGTGTCAGAGAACTGTGTTTAAAATTAAAAATAGATATTTGTGCCAACGTTTGTCATTCTTTCTTATAAAACAAAGAACAACTTCTTCTTTTAATATGTCCTTCAGCTTTGAGTGAGGAATAGTTGTGGAAAAGGGTAGAGAGATAAAAATGTTTTAATGCTATTGTATGGGGAAGGGGACCTTGGTGGAAGGTACTCTTAGCAGATCTTTAGCAGTTTTCAGATTCCCCATCTAATATCACACATCCCCTGGAGTAGTGAGTGTCACAGTATCCCCATTTTGATCGCGGGTATAATACATGTAAATAATTGTAATTCAAAGTGGTTCCAAGACAAACCGTCGCACCCTCTTATCTGTATTTGTGGTTTTCCTTATTTTGGTCCGACACCCTCCTTTTGATACAAAAATGTAACGGTTTATTTGTTACTAAAAAAAAATAAGTTACATATTTTGTTTAAGTTTACAATATCATATTACAGTGGATAGGTACCATGTATATTAGTCTCGTTTACCAATTCAATATGGACCCTTTCTTCGATTCAGTATATAAATATTTTTTTTAATATATCCGCACCTTCTGCTCCGCCACTTATAAAAGGCAATCTTTAATCATTTTTTAAATTGACTAAGTTCATGTATTTCATGTTTCAATCACAGAGCAACTATTTGTATGTATACATTAATACATGTACAAGTCATTTGTATGTGATTTTCTCGCCTTGTTTTGTGCAAAATCATCTTTTTCTATTATTGTAAGTACCTACATTTTGATCCCTTGCCAAAGCAGCAATCAGCATTGACTGATTATATTATACATGCACAAATTGGACAAGTGAATGTGAATGACTTGATGATATATATTTGTAGATGATACAAATATCTAGCCGTCTTCATATGAAATTACAGAAATTAACACTAAAACCTAGAAAAATAGTTATAATAACACTCCAGTGGGGGTTATTTTTTTTATTTCGTAATAGCAGATTTTATATCGTAATATCTATGTCCATTCGAATGCATATATACATTTACACCATCTGTATAATGTTTACAATTTTTCTGAACTTTGTGCACTTGAACGTGTGTTTCGACATCTGCTGAAAAATTACACCATAAAGATATAGATCTTCTGTAAATATAAATTTTAACTTGTAAATAAAAAAGTCATGATTTTTACAATTAGTATATACACGTATGTATTTTGAAGTAGGGTGTATATGTCTGAACATACATGGCGGGACTTTTAGATGCAATCATACTATACCGTCGAATCTACCGACTATGGAAATTATAAGTAAAGAGGACGGGGAAACATGTCAGCGCAATTTTCGTCGCATCCGCACTATAACCAATCCAATCGTTACTTTACCAATGATTTGAATGTAAAACCCGACAGGTAGAAAACACATTATTTGTCAGCAATGGGAATCTCCATCACTGCAATTCTCGTATTACTCTCGTTAGACAAATTTGAAAACACTAAAGGGTAACCAGAAGCCGTCAATCCAAGAAAAACAGACAATACAATGGCCGAAGTAAAAAGAGCAAACAGACAGACAATAGTCGAAAAAAACTACACTGTCAACTAAAGATTGAGCAACACGAACCCCACTAAGATAATCTGATGGTTATTCTCTATACAGACTACACTGAAAGACATTTTCTACTAAATGCAGTTTTACTTGAAAAGTAATTACTAATGAAATTACTGTAATGTTATCCCAATATTTTAATAGTAACATTTTGTCAAATTTCTATAAACATTATTTGAAATCTGATTTTTTACTTAATACTAAATCCAGTTTTAGTACATCTTTTCGGTGCCACGAAAATCACAAAAACCAAAATGGCGTTTACATGTACATGTATGACCAATCTGTGACTACACACAATCGCCAAATCAATTTATTTCGGTGCATTTCTGGATTTACCTCAAAGGCATGACCATGACTGCATTCATACAATTATGACAGACCTAATTAGTTTTTTCTCTATGATAAATCACACTAATGTCACTTCAGGATATATCACATAGAAACCGAGCCAAATCTTCTTTGCCAGAAATCTTCTGTTTCCTTAGAAGAAGCTTATGTGTTTGTACATAAGACAGGTGATATTATTTTTAGGTAGTTCTCTTGTCGGTAGAAAAGTCAAAATGTAGAGGTTTACCCAACTTACAAAAATGAAAATAAAAAATGTATTCATTGAAGTTATTAAATATGGGATATATTAACCGGCTTAACTCCGCCATATTGTTGTGTCTGTCCCAAGCCAGAACCAACGTCATATGTCATGATCTTATTTATGTTCTATTAGTTGAGGCGAGGTGTTTTTGCTTGTTTTGTTGATATTGGTGGTGTTTTTGACCATCACTGTTTAAACTTTCTTTTCCCAGTAATACATTTGTTTGTATTAATTTTGAAGTTTATAAGTGAAGATTTTTAAGTCTTTTTTGTGTTCAATTGTTTGAGATGAGAGATGGTTGTTGGGATTATTTTTTCTTTTTGGGGGTTGGGGGGGGGGGGCAGATATATTATATTGGAATAATCGTTGGCCATCACTATTTAAATTTCCTTTTCATAATTCATGCGTTTGTTTTATAACTCAAAATCAGACATTTCACATGTACCCAATCTACCAGGTATTTAAAAGTACACATCTTTTTTTACCACTGCCCAAAAGATAGTACAAAATCATTATTAACATTGTTCTGTTTCTTTTCGAAGGAAATGAATATCTACATTACATGATTGGCTTGTTACATAAAGAATTTAATAGGAAACAGATTTTATCATCGATATATCTATTTAGTCTTCAACAAAATGTTCTTAGCTATGTATACTTAACGCCCATCTGTTGATTAGAAACAAATTACTTATGGCTAGTGTAAACATGAAACTTATTAATTGGATAGAGAACACGTGGAAACGTCAGGAGGTAAAACAAAACAGAAAATATATTATTATTAAAGCCCTAGTTCTAGAAACCGAGAAATGTTGTTGAAAGTGACACTAAACACCATAAACCAAATCAAACCAAACCAAACCAAACCAAATCGAGAATTATTGTATTCTCTTGTAACTTTTAAGGTTCAGATAGAATCAGGAAATTTACATCCGTCCCGAAACGTTCTAGTTTTAGAGATCGACAATTGTTGCTTTAAATTTTCAAAGAAAATCAGATTATATACGTCCCCAACAGCTCCAGACTTAGAGCTTGATGTTCAGACAAAATCGGATAATGTACCCCCGTCCCCATAAGTTCTGGTTTTTATTTTAAGTATTGTAATGGTTCAGGCAGAATTGGGAAATGTACCATTCACAAAAGCTCAAGTTTTAGAGGCTGATGTTCAGACAGAATCACGTAATGTACATCCTCCCAAAAACCTCCAGTTTTAGATACTGATGTTCAGACAGAATCACGTAATGTACATCCTCCCCAAAAGCTCCAGTTTTAGATACTGATGTTCAGACAAAATACACTGCCCTAAAAAAGTCACAGTCTTAAATACTGGTGATCAGACAGAATCGGGTTATGTACGTTACCAAAAAGCTCCAGTTTTAGATACTGATGTTAAGACAAAATGCACTGCCCTAAAAAAAATCCCAGTCTTAGATACTGGTGATCAGACAGAACTGGGTAATGAACGTTCCCAGTTTTAACTCCAGTTTTAGAGGCTAATTTTCAGACAGGGTTGGGTAATGTATGTCCGTCCTCAAGAGTTATTGTTTTAGAGACTGGTGATCAGACAGAATCGGGTTATGTACGTTCCCAAAAAGCTCCAGTTTTAGAGGTTGATGTTCAAGCAGAATTGAGTAATGTATGTCCGTCCTCAAAAGTAATAGTTTTATAGCACGATGTTTAGACAGAATCAGGTAATTTACCCTCCCAAAAAGTTCCAGTTATCAGACTAATGTTCAGACAGAATCGGGTAATGTATTGTCCCAAAGGTTTCTAGTTTAAAAGACCCTCAGAATAGTAATTTTCTGTTGTCATCATTTAAATGTTCAGATAGAATCGGATAACATATCATCCCCAATTGAACAATTCTTATTTCACTTGTATCGGACCCCGACACCACAGAGAGAAAATAATGTTATGTGATTTTTGAGGTTTATTTGACACCAACACCAAGAATGAATTCTTATCTTAAAATAAAATCGTGGGACTAATAATTATCGAAATGGCATCCATAGGCGTAGGAGCCAGGAGCAAGGGGCCAATTACCTCCTTTTTGACAGTTTTAAAAACTTGGGAAATTTGAAACTTTGAAAACCTGTCGACTCCGACAGAGCCCCCGCTCCCCTAGTCCTGTCCACTCCTACGCTACGTTGTAGTATTTATATTATAAATAGGAGATTGTTTTGCATAATCAATTTGCCTGTTTCCGAATCCGATTGTTGATAATTGTATTCGTACAAATGTAATTGTTTTACATCTGTAAAATTTATTATATTTTTCAACAATAACTAATGTTTATACCACGGGCCAGCCAGTCTTTGCTTTTAGTCGTACATTCAATGCCGCGCACGTTCATAGAGGAGAAACGGCAAATACAAATTTATAGTCTTTGGTTCGACCCTACCGGGGATCGAACCACGATCGACAGCTCTGTATGCGAGTACGCTAACACACCACTGAAGTGGTCATATACGCATTAAGAGAACATTTAATAGAAATATTTCACGTGGAAATGCTATGTACACAAAATACCATGTAAAACACACGGAATCTCTTTTAGATTCCATTTTATAGCTGCTTAAAGCCAATGTATAAATCTTATTTGAGACGGGCAGACCTGTTGCTTTCCAAGGATACTTAATTTAATTTTATGACTTTATGATTGAATTGAACTAGAGATTACAATAGCTACACAGTTCAGTTAGTCTGCACTTTGATCATATTTCATTTTTTATGGCTTTCAGCTGTTTTGTGAATTTGATGAATAAACTGTTTTGTACCATATTTTATATATCATATAAGTATATACGAACTGATAGTAATATTTATATCTCTCAGTTTTCTCTACTGTCAAACCTGTGGTAAAAAAAAACAAGCAAGATTCATTGGAATGACAGCAATTTGTTGGCCTCTTTTATTCGTTCACCCATTGATTAATATTTTCACAAGTTCTTTCCATCCCCCCCCCTTTTCCCCATTTAAAAAAAAACAAAATACAGTCACACCTGTATTACGAGGTCACCCATGGGACCAAGAAAAAGTGGCATTATAAGACAGGTGACCTCTTAAAAGAGGTTCAATTCATTTGATATTTTCTATGACAGAAAAAAGGTGACCTTTTAATACAGGTGACTGCTTAATAGAGATGACTGCATGGACAGGTTTGACTGTAGATAAATAAATAAATTTTAAAAAAATCAACGAAAGAAATTGAGTCTGTGTATTATATTGGAAGTAAATTTTGATTGATTGAAGGCTAATTATTTTTCTATGTAGAAACTTTGATAGAAAACGTTCAACTTTTTTGAAGATGTATATTGCTTGTTTGCGATCTGCTCTCTGGCGAGTGTCCAATGTCAAGGTCCGTGCATATCAATATTTCACCTCTAACACTTATAGGTATACATGAGATCTCAAGACGAATGTGTAAAATAAGCAGTGCTTTAGAAAATATTTCATGGAAGTTTTTTTGGAATGAAATTTTAATTCTTCTGATTTTACCCTTATATTTTGTAATTTTGCATTTTTGTGTATTTATTTATGTTGCCAAATATCAGATATTTTTAAGGGATGACCTTTTGTTCTCCGTCTCAGAGATGTTTGCTATGTAATGAAAGTGGCGTAAAACACCATAATCCCCTGTGTTTCTACATTCCTCGCAACCAGCGTACGCTACTTTATATAGAAGTGTTGCATAGATACCACCCATATGCAAGACATTAATACCCCGACCCACAAGCCAGGCTAGATCTTGTTACTATACCCTAGTGTGTCCATGGGGGTTGTTCCCTGTTTTATAGTCTATACATTTGTAGATATTGTGTGATAAACCTGTTCTAGTAAGATATACATATATACTTGAAATATTTCATGTGACTGAATAAAATAAAAAAGGACAGTCCTATGTTGTAGTTACATTTGTATTTTTTCAATCTATAATTTTTTTTTATCCTAATCCTTTGAGAGATTTAGCGAAACTTTCAATACAATCTATCTAGATTGCCAATAAGAATGAACACCGATCTTTGCAATATAAAATTAAATTCTCAAATTTATATTTGAGAGAACTTTATCAAATTGCCACCATTGGGGAAAAAAAGGGGGGGGTGCTATTTTCGTTAATATTGGATAAAGGTTAACATTCAGAGTTTAGGAGCGATGGTAAATACATATCTTCCCTACAAATTAAATTATACCACACCATGATAATTTGTACAAAATGAAAAAAACTCGTCAGAAATATTTTAATTAATTTCCAAGAAAAAATAAACAAATACATATTCTAAAAAATAAATATTGATAGAACACTAATATTCAGTCTGTTCCGAAAAACTAATCATAAATAAAAATAAACATTATATTGTTATTGAATACAGTTATCCTAGTCCTCAACCACCATCACTTAAATACATAGATACCATAATAGGAAATCAAAGAACCGGAAGTGGTACGAGTGACATGTTGGGAGAATTTGGTTTATCTATAATTTGATTACTTTTTGTTCTGTATGGTGGTTTTCGGGTGAATGACAATACCTTGAGATGGTTTGAAAGGGTCATTAAACAATATGTTTCAGTTCAAACATCTTTTTGACAATTAATCTCCATTCTTTTAACAAATTTATCCACGAATGACTATCTTTCTTGCACCAAATTATAAAATCATTTTTAGAATTGATATTTGATACATACAAGAGTTAATTTGGAAAATGAAAACAAAACAAAACATAAAGTTTGAAGTGTATCTCTTAAGTCTTAATCAATCATTTTTAACTTCGATCACCATGTTCGCTTATCTCCCGGTAGCAGACGATTATTGCATTTCCTGTTTCAATTAAAGACCGTAGCAACCGATTCATTAAAGGTCATTCGATCTTTGCAGAGCAAAATTAAAGACAAAACCTGTTAATTTGAAACTTTACTTACCACTATTCAACAGTTCAAATATTCCATGTACTGAAAGGAACCCGGTATAACAAAACGAAGTCTGTGAGAGGTTTTCAACGACTGTCGGCCATAAGCCTAAAAGAATAGGAGCAATTGCAAAAATGCAAAAAATCTAAGCAGTACGATAGAAACCTAATATCTCGATTGGGCTTGCCATATTTGTAACAGGCGTTTCAAGATGAGGCTTGTGGTAGTAGCGCCATGACTTGAAATGATACCATCCAAATTAAGAACAACGTTTAAACGATTGAAGCAGTAATGAGTTGCTCTTGCGACTGAGCGCGTGCTGATGGTGTAATGGTCGTCTGCTAGAGAGATAATACATCATTACAACAATCATGAATGTTCATGCATAATAATATACACGAAAGATTTGGCAGAAAACGACAACTGGAAAATAATTCAATATTTTACAACGCCAAAATCCAAAGAATTTATGTGATTTGTTTAAATTTCATGTGATTTTTTTTGAGACGTTCCATGTAAATTATGTAATTATGTAAACTACGAATCAATGAACATTTTCAGAAAGGTGTCGCGCGTGAAGGAAGGAATGTTGGCAGGTTTTAAAAGACATTCAATTAGCTGTTTTTAGACGGAATTTATAAGAGGTGAGGGACTTGAAAATGTTATCTCCCTCGCGGGGGAAGGGAGGATAAGGGGATTGTAACTGATAACCCCACATACCGAGTTGTATAATAGACGTTACTATGAATTATGTTTATTTTCGTTGTGTTCGTTGATTTTGTCATAGGTCTGTGAATATATTACCTCTTTTTTTTTTTTACATCTA
>MJUT01032711.1:281591-301034 GCA_002080005.1 Gigantidas platifrons
TTTTTTTCCCCCCCCCCCCCCCCCCTGTCTGGACATTTTACTACGAGTGCAGTGATCCACCTAATTTCCTATTTCTCCGACTTTTAATAATGCTAGTTCCTTTATCAAAATGCAAAGTATACTTTGATTCCATCAGCACTCAACTTGTTATAAACATTTTCTTTAAACAAATAATATAAGTTTATGATCAAGTTATCCCATTAAAATAGTTACTGTCAAACCTTCCCATGCAGTCACCTCTATTGAGCAGTCACCTGTATTAAAAAGTCACATTTTTCTTGTTCTGTCATAACACATTTCATATGAATTGAACCTCTTTTAAGAGGTCACCTGTCTTACCAGGCCACTTTTTCTTTTTCCCGAATGTGACCTCTTAATACAGTTTTGACTGTTAATCTAGTTCAATGTATAATCTTCTTTTCTTTGATTGCATGTTGATAAAGATACAGAAATGTATGTATTACTTGCTGGTGGAGGAATTAATGTGATACATGGAGAGGACATATGTTTTGGTACATGTTTTATGACTGGTACGAATAGTGTGTGGTGGAGAGGGAGGGGGGTATGCTTGGTACGTAACTTGGGACAAGTTTTCAGAATTGACAACCATACAACAAAAACAAAATAAACGTCCTCTGGTTCCAAAACATACCCTTATACTTATAACTCTTGGTTAACACTGAACATGTTTGACTCCGTGCTAGGAATTCGGCTTTTTCTACATTTTTGCCAAAAAAGAAGGTGTGTGGAGGGGTGACTTAGTTTACCCCCACATTGCAAAGTGGGACTTTTTCCCTACGCCCTATCATAAGTTTAAACTCTACCATAGAAAGAGGTTTTCCGGTTGTTTTACATGTAACGTCACTTCCAACGCCATTTCAGTTATCATGGTGGCGGAAGTGTGCATGAAACCGGATATCGTTTCCATTGTCGGTAACACAGGGGATGGAATCGAACTGGATATAGTTGTAAATCCAACTGCCATGCGAGCTCTTTTAATGTAATAAATGATCAATTTCCAGTACTCGATCTCTTTTTCTTAATGTGTCGCTACGTGTGATATTCAATTCTTGAAGCAACCGCATCGGTGGCGTAATGGTTAGCGTGGTCGCCTCGAGTAAGGTAGATCGTGGGTTCGAGCACCGGTCGGGTCGAACCAAAGACTATAAAATTGGTATTTGTTGCTTCTCCGCTAAGCACGCAGCATTAAGGAGGATGAGCAAAGACTGGTTGGCTCGGAATCAGAATAATGTGTCCGAGTGGAGCGAAAAGTTTACCCACGGACTGTTGTTTCAGTGAGTTAGCACTGTAAAAATCAAGCTCAGCGTATTGGTCTAGAACACTGCGAACCTCATTATCATTAAGTTGTTCTCGCCATGATATAGCTGACAAATTGCTGAATTGGCGTTAAACATCAACCACTAACTCAATTCATGAAGCAAATACCCCCCCCCCCCACGTAATATATATAAATGCATAAGCAAAAATATATGGAACAAGACGTGTATCTGAAAATAAAAGGTTTGGGTAGAAAAAACAAACTTATCCCATTTCTATGCAGCCTATTTTCTATTTTTAAATATTTTTTTTCTGCTTCTCATCAATATTATTTTTGCATTGTCAGATGCTGTGTTACCTCTAACATGCTGAAAATGGTAGAACTCCCTGTTCACAATAATTACCAGTTACATAATTACATGTACAAATGTATATATGTACATCAATCAACTTCAGACGGTGGTAAATATACTGTTGTATGTATAATTGCAACATGTGCAATGCACTGCAAACAAATAATGCACCAAAACAGAAAAAGTACATATTAATAATAATAAAAGAAAGTGTATTTTTGAGAGTTTGGAGCCTATACAAGAAAGCTATATTGATGTAATGACGTACAGGAGTGATATAGTGATCATAGACTTGGATAATTTGTCAGTGTCATTTCCATGCATGTCATTTATCATAGATACATATTTTGGAATGTGAATGTATTTAGAGTAACACAGTGAGTGGAAATAATACATGCAGGTGTGCCGTCTGCATAAGTACTTAGTGTATAAAAACAGGTTGCAGGAAACGTACACACACACACACTCTGTATACTACATGTAGTATAATAAAAACAAAACGGGTTGGCTATACCAAATAAGATTTACGTTTAGATTTATGATGTTTAACGCCACTTTCAACAATATCTCAGTTGTATCGCGGCGGTCAGTTTTACTGGTGTAGGAAACTGTAGGACTCGGAGAAAACCACCGACCAGTCGCAAGTCACTGACAAACTTTATCACCTAATAATGTACACCCCGCCCTGATCGAGATTCGAACTCGCAACATCAGTGGTGACAGCAACTGATTGCATAGATAGTTGTATATCAAACTACCATACGATCACTGCTGCGATGGCCCTTCTACATATATAATAATAAACTAAACATTATTAAGCACAATTTCCACCATAATTAGGGTTAATGGCTAAAAACAGCAAAAACAAAAATGGTTGGCTATACAAAATAAAGGCAGTTGTGCTATTGAATGCAATGAACGTGAATTTGGCGATTATTTTAAATACATCTATGCAGAAACAGTCTCAAAAGGTGCCACTGATGCATGTACTTTTCGGGGTCCATGTATAAATCGCAAACAGTAACGATTCGATTACAAACTTCCAAACGAATCTGTGCGCATCTTTTTATTGTTTGTTTATGTATTGCCTATTGGAGATTCAATTATCTAACCAATTAAACCCCGCCACATTATTGTGCATGTGCCAAGCGAGGCCGTTGATTATCGTCGCCATATGCTGTGATAAATTTCGTGTTAAATAATCGGATGTTTTATGTGGTTGATCATTTTGTTGATATTGGTGGACTGTTGTCCATCACGAAACAATCTACAAGATTAGTCAAAACAATTCCAGAAGTTTTCTATGTGCAGTCAAAAAATGGCACCACGAACATTTTTTTTTCTTTCTATTGCATGGTGCTTTTGTGGGCTGTATGATCTGTATTATTTTCACGATTCGTGACTAAATCAGACGACACTGAACAAAGGGACATAACTCAAAATAAATACTATGGATAAATCTTATACAAACCAGAGTTTTCTCCCCTTAAACTATAACTGACGAAAGGAATTTGATAAAAAAAAAACATTTCCAATTGAGTAATAACTGTACTTCATAATTTGTCTACTTTAATTTTAAATATACTTATAACATTCCAATTTGAAAATTATATCATGGTAAAACACCAAAAACAGAAAAGGTATTCTAAAAAAAAGTAGATTATGTAACCATCGCATGAGGATTGAAAGTGAACATGAAATTAACTTGTCAGTATAACCAGAAACATTTACTCGAAGTGAGACCGTCAATATATTCACTTGCAACTGATGGAGGATGAAATTCATTCCTTGTTGAAATGTAAGGAAAAAAAACAGAAAAGACTTTGTGTTATAGATTAAAAAAATCTATTTCAAATTAGCTTTAAACATAAACGGTATATATATGGGTTTATTGATATGGATTATGTGAACATACATTTCATTTTAACGTTATGCAAAGTGGTGTAAATCTGAATTTTTCTATAGCAGTTTATCCTTTTCAATATATGATAAAGCTATCCCCAAACATTACACAGGAGTCGTCGTTATCGTGATCGTATGGTAGTTGGATTTACAACTACCCGTGCAATCAGTGTCTATCACCACAAAAGTTGTGAGTTCGAATCCCGCTCATGGCGGGTGTACTCGATACAATAGTATGTGAAAAAGTTTATTAGGTTATTCCGGTTTCCTCCACCAATAAAACTGACCGTCACGATATAACGGAAATATTGTTGAAAGTGGCGTTAATCACCATAAACCAAACAAACCAAACATTACAGGTCCAAGTTATATTAATAGAGTTATCTATCTTTGAATGATTATGACAAAACATTAATCAAAATTGATCCGTGTATTTGGTTGTGTGAGTCTGTGAGAATACATTGCATGTCTTCACGTTTTTTAAATCCGTGTTGTGATGTATGCTACGATTTCCATGTAAAAACGATGCTCGATTCGTCTTGGCTCACAGTTGTTTTGTTTATGTTATTTAAGAAATAAATCATGGAAGCCAGAATGTGTTGAAAGTTTTAACATGGATTGGCGGATATTAGTATTCTATCTCGAGCCAGAAGCGAGGGATAAAATTTACTAATATCCGGCAATCCATGTTAAAACTCAAAACACATTCTGGCTTCCATGATTTATTTCGATTCTGATATGTCCAAGAGTACAAATATGATAGTATATTTGATTGGAAGACGGTAATTTATATTTACGTTTGCGGAAAATGTCGCACACAATTTATGCTGCCAATGGAAAAGTCAGTCACATTCACCGGCGCATGTGCTAATGAGACTATGCCGAATGGATAACTCGCTCGTTTGTTAACAAAGCGAAAGAAGGAGGTCATGTTAAAATTGTATTTATTTACGGTGACTGTTGTATTTAATCCCCTGTTGGAGTCCCATGTTATGAAATGTCAATTATAGAGATGTTTCTTAAACACGGAAAGAACATGTGGAACGGAATACAAAACGGAATGTTGTTTTTAAATCAATTTTGAACTAATATTACAAGTAAGTAACCAGAAAACAATGCATGTCATTCATTTAAAATAAGAGGGGGAAAAAATAGATGTTTTTCATTCTTTTTTGTTCAACTTAAATTTGGGAAAGTAGAATGTACATTTTTACGTATAATATATTCATATAAGTAAAAGTGCATTTAGAAAAATGTTATGAAAATTCATTTTGTATTGTTTTTTTAATCATTATTTTGTGAGTATATGGACTGGTCTGTTGGTCTATGGTGTTCGACGCCACTTTCAACAATATTTCAGTTATATCGTGGCGTTCAGTTTTATTGGAGGAAACCAGAGTACCCGGAGAAAACAGCAGACCTGTCGCAAGTCACTGGCGAACTTTATCCCATAATGTTGTATCGAGTACACCTCGCCTGAGTGGGAGTCGAACTCACAATGTTAGCGGTGATAGGATCTGATTGTGTAGGTAGTTGTAAATCCAACTACATAACCACGACAGTCCAGGGTATTGCAAAAAAGTTAGAATTCAAATATTTTGAAATGATATGTTCTAGGTCACAGTTCTATGTTATTTTTCTGTTTCCAGATAGGTATGGTTACTTTCCCAAAACAATAATAGATCTGAGAGTCTTCCAGGAAATTTGCCACAGTTGGGTTTTAATGTCCGATTGTTCCAGATCTCAGCTAGTCTATAAGTTCCAGAAATGTACTTACTTTTCCAACAAATAGTATGTTTGAAAATATGTGTATCAAAGTTGGGTTTCAATGTCCGATTGTTCCAGATCTCAGTTAGTCTATAAGTTCCAGAAATGTACAGTGGCTAGGTACTTACTTTTCCAACAAATAGTATGTTTGAAAGGATGTGTACCAAAGTTGGAAATTCAATTGTTTCATGTCACAGCTGATATTGATAGGTAATGTTTCCACAAAAACAAAGGTCTGACAGTCTTTCGGGTTATTTACCAAAGTTGGATTTTCCGATCAACATAAAACCATTCAACTTTGTAAGGGACATCCAGTGACAATTCACGCACAGTTCGAGTTCAATCATATTTGTAGTTTCTAAGAATTTTTTTGTTCCTGTGTGGTTCTATGTTAAAAAAATAAGTCATGCAGTGCCGTCCATCTCTTGGATTTCCGATATGCAAAATAAAATACATACCAACCACCTAATGACTTTATGCATTAATGCACAACATGGTTTCAATCATGTTTGTAGTTGTAGTTTCATTTTTCCCATGTGAAAACTAAGTCATGCGGTGGTGTCCAGCTTGGATTTCATAACAAAATGCCTACTCTGTAGTAACTCGAATAATTCAAGCCCTTTTCGTCTCCGATTCTCTCCGCCTTAATGTAGCGACCAGCGGGAGCGTAATATAACGACTGGATTATTCGGGTTAACTCTGTAGGGGAACATATAGTGTCCGTTTATTAACTGTTTGGGTTTAATGACATTGTTTGTAGTTTATCAGAATAAGATATTTATAGCTTTTCCCACACGGCCCTGTGCTAAAGTTGTCTTAGCAGTGGTGGCCATCTTGGACTTCTCTTTCATTCAGGACAAATAAGTTGTTGTTCCTGCAGACAAGGCTTCCAATGTGTGTCCAATCAAAGAACTTTGCATTTTCAAGAACTCTTGTAACCCAGCTTACAAAAATACTAGTTTTGATCATCAATAAATGGCGACTTGTCTGCTTTGTATTGGATACCAAAACCGTCACAAAGAATCTGCATAGAGAAAGGTATGTGTTGGTTCTTTTACGTCTTCAACACAAAAACTCTCTATAAACATGACTAAACTTTTGTTTGCAGTCAAAGAGAGACTACTATTCTATTATTGTCTTCTCCTAAGACAACTGTTCTCCTGTAGTGTTGTCTGGTGAAGCAGTGCTGGAGCCAACGGCGAAGGCACTATACCCCACTATATGAAAACTGTTCCTGGTGGAGTAGAGAAAGAAAAATACTAGGTAAATTCGATGGCGTTTATATTGCCAAAACCTCGCCATAATGACAGCAAAACGTTAATCAGATTACAAGGCAGCCTATTTCATTTTATTTCTTGTCTTATTCTGGCCAAGGCTATCGACTGTCTGTTGTAGAAGTAGTATGTGTGTTAAGATCACATGATTATAAATAATATGTTGTGTACAACAACACTGCTCCTCCAGTTATGTTATTTGTGACGGTCGACCATGCAATTGACTTGCATGGAGAAAAATATACATCATCATTCCGGAAAGAAAAGAGGTTTTGGACCATAAACTCCGCTATTTTTTTTTATCGAAGTGCCTGTAGCATGTCCGAAGAGTGAGCGATCATGTAATATGTGTGAAGGTTGGAAGTGTCGATTTTGACTCCGAATTTACGATTTTCCGATTGGAATTGGAACTGTTCTGACAGTGTGGCATTTTATGTTTTTATTTTATTTCAACGATATTTAAATTGTGATCAATCTTTTTGGTGGAAGGAATTGGAGAACCAAGAACAAACCTAGCACAAGTCAATGACAAAATGTATCATATAATTGTTTGTTTTCTTTGTTTGTTTGATGGTGCTTAGTGTTGAATCAGGTACAACTTGACGCGAATAGGAATCAAACTCACAATTTTAGCGGTGATGCAAATTGATTACATAATTCGAAATACCATATGATTGTGGCCATGGTGACCCATTAGTTTAGTTTAATATTATTTTATTGCAAATTGGACAACAAGTTATCACAACTCATGGACTGTCCCTACAAGTAATACACATAAAATAATGTCAACCCATTTATTCCATCTGATTTGCATGAAACAAACACATATTTGATACTGGACAATAATGAAGTGGTTTTTTTTACATCGGATTGGCGCAATTTCAGTTCCAGACACTTGGATGACTTCTCCTGACTGATCTTTTTCCCCCGTCAGTCATGCCCCAGTTACTTTCCACTGATGAGTGGAGAGCATTAGAGCGTGACAACTGTCGTGGGTTACCGACGATGGCCAGTGATATGGTGCTCCTTAACAGTACTCCCATAGTTGTGTTTGTTACACGATTTAACTGAAATATTGTTGAAAGCGGCGTTAAAGACCACAAATATAACCCTTGTTCTTAACACAAAAACACATTTTAATTTGAAAGAACAAGTTTATTTTGGTCCATGGCATAAAAATTGTCACGAACATACATTACAATAAATAATAACAGAAATAATCACATACAATAAAAACAATGATTCATTAAAATACAATAAATCTATCATAAACCTCCTATAATTACACATTTGATGAACACCTGAAATGGCATTGTATTTACGACCAATATCATTTTCTCACATGTACACCGATATATTATACCTAACTAATAACACCTGAAATAGTACTGAAAATACGGTCAATATATATTTTCTCACAGGTACCCAGGTATATACATGTACATTGTATACAAAAAATGAGAGATGTTTGTAGTGCAGGTATCAAGCACATCGACTCGTTTAGGATGACGTTTCAACACGACAGTTGCTATCTTCTGTGTCCCTGTCCAATACGTTTGTAGTTAGTGTTGAATATTAACAGCCACTGATAGTGTAAGCTCGAGATATCATGCTATAATTAGGGATTGCTATAGCATCATGCATGCAGGGCCACCAAGAGAATTTTTGGGCCCCAGGGCAAAGGGAAATTTGGCCCCATCCTCCAATTCTTTAAATAACGATACTCAAATTAAGTCATCAATGGGCCTGGCATCATGTACTCTCTGCAGTAAAATCACAAGATACAGTATACAATGCGTAGGTAAAGGGAGACCATCCTAGCTACATTTCACGATTTATTTCTCAAAAATCAGAGATATAACTGGGTCATTATTCTTCAATGTATAAGAGTAAGTCGTTGTTGTGTAACGCCAAGGAATGTGGTATTTTTCTGCTATATCTTGGAGAGAATTTGTTAAATTGGATGAGATGACAATTATGTCCGCTTTGTACTAGCCCAACAGCTCAATTGGATTTGTGTAGTGCTAGCTCATTGAAAACACAGTTCGTGGGGAAGCAACAAATTAAATGCCAATATTATAGTCTGGTTTGACTCGATCGGGACTCGAACCCACGATCTATCGCACTCGATCAATCAATCAAGCTATTAATCAACATATCAAAAGTACAAATTATTGATACATAAGTACAGGTCAGAGTCAAATTGACTGCTAGCTATTACACATTTTTACTGAAACACACATTTCATCACACCCAAATATATGTGTACTCCTGTACAGAACACACACAATAACACAGGGAAGTCCTCTTTTATATCAGGCAATGTTACCCCATCAGGTGTGCTTAAATATCATTGTCGGCACGTTTTCAGTAATACTGAGATCGAGGCCGTAAGTTTTATTGGTACAGGAAATCGGAATAACCTGTTGGAAACACTGGCCATGTCACCGATTGACATGCAGCAAATCCCTGACAAACTTTATCATATAAAGTTGTATCGAGTAAACCTCGCCATGGACAGGAATTAATCACAATTGCAGCAGTGTTAAGATCAAAGAACCGACTGCATAACTACATATATTCAACTATCAAACAGTAACGACACCGGACGGTCCCGGTTTTCACATCAACATTCAAAATAAAACAAATATTGCCATTTGAATTCCATTTCACAAGGCAAGCACTCATTCACAATACTCCAAGTTTTCAACCATTTTCAGACAATAATAAGCTTGAAATGTACATACGAGAATACAAACACCATCATAATAAAGCAGTCAAGAGGGACCGTTTTTACTATTCTGTTTATTAAACATTTTTGTAAGCACTTGTTTAACTTGTTGAGCTGAACTTCTACGCCTTGGCTTATTTTCCATCATTTTCCGTCTTTTTATTTCACGATGCAGTTCTTGAAATAGTTCCGTGATTTCATCTCCCCCTTCACTAGATGACGTTTCAAAAAAGGCACATGCCATTTCAGTCGCCAGTTTTTGACCCTCCGCTGTAGTGATAAGTCTTTCGTGATGGAGATCCGTTTTTGAACCAACTAAGACGCACTGAACATTTGTCTTTTTAGTATCGTCTATGTATTGTTTTATGCTGTAAATGTCATCGAAACTTTGTCGATCATTTATTGCATATACCAGGACAAATCCATCTGCCCACCGAACGCTCCCTTCACGATTTATTGTCTCGTCCTATAAATAAAATAGAGAATTAACAAAGTTATTAGCCTATCATATCAGTGAGATTAAAGTGACAGTATCTACGATTTTTCATAATTTTTAAATTTGACAACAACCTGAAAATAGGATAGATAAATCCATAAAATGACCAAATAACCATCTCTGCTAAACAGAAATTTGTTTTATTAGATGTAATTAAACAAATTACTTCTGATCGTCTGCTGGCCAATTATTAATTATTCGTCACCCAGTATAAACACAGAACGCATTTACCCAGATTTATCAAAACAAAGACATGGATGATCTATCTTTAGACTAAAACGTATAATTCATACAGTCATGTTTAATGATAAATTACACATATTTATTTATAAGAACACAATTTATCAATCAAAACTCAAATTATTAGCCATTTTCGGTCAAAGTCGGTTTTCTTCCACGGTTAGATTTTCCGACAGAAGACATTTTCATGAACAAACCTATTCCGCGCGTGCGCAGTCCATCATACAGAGGCGGAGTTATCTTGATTGACTTGAATTAGAGTAGCCCAGACATAAATTGCTTGCGAACACGTTTTCCCCGAAATATTTCGTGAAAACCACTTTCCGGTGTTTTTGGCTGTTTTAGATGAATTTTTACTCACATCTGGTCAAGTTTGGGAGAACAATTCCGATTTAAAAAATCTGACTAAATCGTAGACACTGTCACTTTAAATGACATTTAGGTTTAATACCAAACACCGGAATATATCACAACTTTGACATAATAAAATTAACTCATTTGGGACCCACGGGATACAGAAATGATAAATCGACAAACCTCGAGTGAATCCGCTGTTCTCCAAGCATGATGAAGAATCCGGGATTCGACCGAGTTGTAACGAGTGCCGAAAGGGTCGTACGCCGGTTCAGTTTATTGCAACCAGACTTTCGTTTACTCTTTCTCTACTCGACATATGGCTTGAGCGAAATGAATCAAATACATAACTTGTCATTTGGACAGGATGTAAATAAATGTCTTGTGTTTGTCACTAGAGTAACACGACGGGTGTCAGTATTAGTGGAGCAGTACTTAACTGTTTACCTTTACGGAGCACATGAGTTCACCTCGATTTTTAGTGGGGTTCGTGTTACTCGATCTTTAGTTAATACGAGTAATGTTTTGTAGATCGTTGTTTGTCCTTTTGTCCTTTTTCTTTTGGCCATTGTGTTGTCCGTCCTTCGATTTATAGATTCTGATTTCCCATTTGGTATCTTCAAACTCTTCTTTGAAGAATGCCACGCATTTTGCCTATTTAGTTAAATCTGGTTGTTTGTGGTCAGTTGAAAGACAACATTGTCAGACTCTATCTCTCTCATCCCTCTTTTCACTTCCGTTGACATGACATATCCCAGTGCCAACATTTTACCTACATTGATTGCGTTGGTTAACTAAGCAATCGATCAATCAATCAACAAATCAATCAATCAACCAATCTACCGATACTAATGGGAATGCTTGAGCGAAACAGGAGGAAATATGTAGCAGTAACCATCAGTTTTGGTTTCAGACATACAAGGAGACACATACGTCGCATATCGTTTAAGTTAAATTTGGCTCTCGGACCTATATTTTGTTTTGTATCATCCATCTACTAAAAATAGCTCCCAATGCAAAATATCTATGATCTTAGTACTTCTCCCGAAAACGCATCCAAAAGTCGTGTCTGTATTTTGTTTCGCATTTCGATATTACTATAATCATTATTCAGATTTGTTTAAGGGAATACGTACGTGTCACAGATGACCACGGAAATGTTCCGTTTGTCGTAGACTGCATGCAAATCTCGCCCTTTTCTCGTTCATTATTAATTGCCGGATATTAAACACGAATATCACGACAGTTGCCACTATTTGAGCAGGAACTGCTTCCCCTTCCTGTGCACCCGATTTCGGCGAGGATTTCAAGGGCGGTTCGTGATGCTCATTTTGTCAAATTCCACATTTCTGCGTGTTTAGTACCGTGCTGTAATCCCCGCTATCATGTTGCACTATTGTTAGCGATGTTTTTGTACGTATTTTTCCCCCATTTGTTTTGTAGGGGGTTAATGTTAATGTAATATCTATACCACGGTTTTCTGAGTTAAACGATTGAACAATCGAACCTGAAGATGATATTGTTGAACCGTTTAACTCGGGAAACCCTGGTACAAATGATTTGTAACATGAAGCCATGTAATATCACATCTATATCGTTGATTGCACGGCTCTCGGACTAAACTACAGCCCAGATTTAAAGTGTGCAATATGTCGTATCTGCGTATATTATTTCATAATTCTTAGCTGTTGCTTACATTCTGGTATATAAACCATAAAAAGATCTAAGGAAAAGAATGCATTTATGTAAAAATTGTATTTATTTACGTATATAGTGGTGTCAAAAACGATTCCCATATCAGATAATGTTCGTGTCATTTAACAGTAACATAAGGGGTGTCACTGGTGGAGCAGCAACTGCTAACCCTTCCGGAGCACCTGGGTTCAGTAGAGTTTTAGTGGTGATTGTAGTCTGTCCTTCTTTAATTTACGGCTTCTGATTATCTCTTTGGTATCTTCAAAGTTCCTTAGACTGGACGGAAATAATGACTATATTTACCTGACCAGCAGTGTCCAAAATTTCCATGACAACAGGCTCGTCGTCTACAATACTATGATGTTTGTAAGTACATTCTAAAAATATACATATATTTCAATTTAAACATCACATATATAGAGAACCGCATCGGTGGTGTAATGGTTAAAAATAGCGTGATCGCCTCGAGTGCGGTAGATCGTGGGTTCGAGTCCCGATCGGGTCAAACCAAAGACTATAAAATTGGTATTTGCTGCTTCTCTACTAAACACGCAGCATTAAGGAGTAAGAACAAAAACTGGTGAGCTCGGAATCAGGACAATGTGTCTGAGTGGAGCAACATGTCTGTCCCTGGATAAATTGCTAATTTCGGGTTAAACAACAATCTCTTATACTCACATACAATATATTAACTGCAATTTCGTCATCAAGTAATTAGTGGTAAATTGTGTTTTGTTCTATCATTGGGATAACTGTTTATAAGGCCAAATAAAAAATATGTGTGGTTCCGCTTACCCTATAGCTACCTACCTTTATTTTTAGCCCCTACCCTAAATATTTTTTTGCCATTTTGCAATAAGCACAATGTCTCTCCCATAGAATCAATGTAAAAAAATAATAAGATAAAATAAAATCCCTACCTATACCTACCAGCTGCTTTTTTTTTATTTTAATGTAACCGGAACCACACATGTATTTTTATTTGACCTAACTAAGAAATTTTACCTTCGTAAGCAGTTAGTAATCGGTAATTATGGCATTCCCTTGTCCTGCTTTTTTATGCCCCCGCGACTATTGGTCGGGGGGCATATTGTTTTACCCCTGTCCGTCCGTTCGTCACACTATGGTATGCATAGTTTGTCTCTCTAACTCCTCCTACAGTTTTGAAGCTACAGCTTTAATATTTTGTAGGATGTTTATACACATCATGGAGGTGTGCATGTGCACAGGATTTTGATTTTCATCAAATATTCTCAAAATGACAGGTAGTTGGACTTTTCATTTATGCTCCCATATAGGATATATGGTTTGTCCGGCTGACTCCTCCTACAGTTTTTGAGCTAGACATTTTATATTTTGTAGACAGTTAGTACTTACACTGAAGGTGTGCATATTGTATGGATTTTGACTTTCAACAATTTTTTACAAAATTATGGATGCATGAACTTGGACAGATTTTGCTAAATCCATATAGGATATATGGTTTGTCTGGCTAACTCCTACAGTTTTTGAGCTAGACATTTAATATTTTGTAGATAGTTAGTACCAACACTGAAGGTGTGCATATTATATGGATTTTGATTTTCAACAATTTTTTACAAAATTATGCTTATATGAACTTGGCCACTGAAACCTGTTAGCGTGTAAACAACACTCCTTATACTTGCGGCTCCCTCCGGGCACTCCGGCTTCCTCCACCACTAAAACTGACCGCCACGATATGGCTGAAATACTGCTGAAAATGGCGTTAAACCCCATTCAATCAATCAATCGAACATCACATTGTTAGGTACAGATTCATTTATTTCAGTCATTTCTACTTGATGCTGAATAAGCAAAACATTGGTTTACCCTTTTGCAATTATAACCGCAGGGGCATTGTATGTGTCTTGCAGACACAAATCCCTTTTAAAGTCTATACATAAGTTTTCTACATCATACCCGATGAATAATATACCATTCCTTCAAATTAAGTTATATTGAATATTCATTTTGGCTCCTCAAGACGTTTTCTTTGCATTATACCCCAACACATTCCTCAGAACCAAGCCAAAAGTTAAGGTAGTAAATTGGAATTGGGTTGGGGGGGTGAGGGGGGTGAGGTGGATAAGGTTGAGACGGGGGCATTCAATTTTCTAGTTTATTGGTCATGTTATATGTACTTTACGGAGTGTCAACAAATGCTGATTGTTTACATCAAATTGTCTTTAGTTTGACCTGCCGATCGAGGATCGAACCTTCTGCATATGATCTATCCACAGGGGCCTGTAGACATTGTTTGTTTTGTTTGTGGAAGGTTATCCAAGAACAACATTGTACTGAACCTGTCTACAATTGAAAAAATACATTGCCGCCCTTGACCCGCGTGAACTGACTTTGGAACTCTACTGTGTCACTGGCTTCCCAACTGTATAGACTACATGTATTATGAATGAACCTTGCCTTGAGTGATAAAGCTATATACGAAAATCGCTTTTGAATTTGCATTTTGAATTATGGTCTACAATAAAATATGATTTACTTAAATGATAAGTATGACTGTTTATTTACAAATCCGTTAATTTAAACTCCTGAAATTGCTCTCAGGGGGTCAGCTTAAATAAATCTATAGTTACTCTGAAGTTAAACCAACGTATTTTTGTCAAGTTTATTCACCTCGATCTTTCAATTAATTATTTATTTTTAGCTTTTTTTGTGTATACTACATAAATATACCAATGTCAATGGGCTATATCTGACATAAGAAACGGAAAATTAACTCGTATGTTGCATTCTGAAGTTTCTTTTAAGAAAAATAAATACATGTAGTCCAAACTTTTGGAAACGGATTTCTTTATTAAAATGATTTCTTCAAACGAATAAAACACTTATCATTACTAAGTAATTGAACTAATAAATAAATACAATCATATGTTTTTTTGCAATAGTCTTTAGAACTGATATCAATGACCTCTTAACTTTTTGCTTGTTATAAATATAAATCTCCCCCTGTGTGATATACTGTGTTTATTGGATATTCGTTGTATCATATGTCATTAATTTATGTTAATTAAAAATATTTCTAAAAAATGTTACTTTTTGACTAACCCGAATAATCCAGTCGTTATATTACGCTTTGCTACATTAGACAGCGAATAGAGGGCGCTGAATTATTCGAGTTACTTTGACTACATGTATATATGGTTTAGTTTTGAGAAAATTAAGGATCTATGTTGTCACGAGTCTACATGACTGTAATGGGACATACACAAAGGGAAACCACATTATTAACAGTTTATACTGCAATAAATACATTTGCTGACTATAAAGGTGTATGTATAAACATTTGCTTTAGGTCTGCTACATGCAGGGCCGCCAAGAGAATTGTTGGGCCCCGTGGTAAAAGGAAACTTGCCCCCTCCTCCAATTCTCCAAATAATGATACTCAACCTAAGTCCACCACGGTGTGTCATAAGCAAGGAATCAGTACAACAAAAATAAATTTATGAATTGTGATTTAGAAAACAGCTTTCTACTTGTTTATTTGTCATGGGCCCAGGGGCGCCGCCCTGGCTGACCCCCCTCTCAATGGGCCTGACTGGATGTATAATATCTCTAGGAATCCTGCGTATATTGTAGAGGGAAGCGCAATAGACACTGATCACACACGGACTGTGCTGTATATACATGAATACACAGTAAGAAAATCAACCAAAATGTCTGTTTTACCTTTTTATGTGTGAATTTAACATTTTCTTTTGCATACATGACATTGCTGTATATATATGGTCGGGAAATTAAAAAAAAAAATCAGTAACGCACCAAAGGTGCGAAAGCCGAGTTGCGAACATGTGGATGGACAATGTGACCTTGACCTTTGTCCAACGATCCTCAATATCAATAGGCGTCTTCCTCTCACCACATGGCATGTGTGTACCAAGTTTCATTTAGATCCGTCATTTGTTATATTTTTAGAAGTTTTGACCTGGACCAATATCAATATGCTTCCTCCTCTCACTATCAGGCATGTGTGTACCAAGATTCATTTAGATCCGACAGTTCGTTCTTAAGATATCGTGTGGAAACAAAATAAGTATCTAATTTTTGTTCTACTTTTAGAAATTGTGACCTTGACCTTAGTCCTACAAACCTCAATATCAATAGGCTTCCTCCTCTCACCATCAGGCATGTGTGAACCAAGTTTCATTTAGATCCAACATTTTGTTCTTAAGATATTATGTGTAAACGAAAAAAGTATGAAATTTTTGTTCTATTTTTAGAAGTTGTGACCTTGACCTTTGTCCTACGAACCTCAATATCGATAGGCTTCCTCCTTTCACCAACAGGCATGTGTGTACCAAGTTTCATTTAGATCTGACATTTCGTTCTTAAGATATCGTGCGGAAACGAAAAAATATATAAAATTTGTGTTCTATTTTTAGAAGTTGTGGCCTTGACCTTTGTCCTATAAACCTCATTACCAATAGGCGTCCTCCTCACACAATCAGGCATATGTGTACCAAGTTTCATTTAGATCCTACATTTTGTTCTTAAGATATCGTGCGGAAACGAAAAAAGTATCAAATTTTTGTTCTATTTTTAGAAGTTGTGACCTTGACCTTTGCTCTACGATCCTCAATATCAATAGGCATCCTCCTCTTACCACTTGGCATGTGTGTACCAAGTTTCATTTAGATCAGACATTTCATTCTTAAGATATTGTGTGGAAACGATTGCGCCGCCCGGACGCCATTCATCATATTATAAGCCGAGTTCGACTTCGTCGCAACTCGACTAAAAAATGTATTCGCCTCGAAACAGGAAATAAAAGCTTGAACTACAGTTTTATAGACTCTACATATTTTGGGGGAATTCGTACACGATAATTCCCATTCATACAATCACTCCCCTCCAAAAAGAGATTGGAAAGCTCTCGACATAAACTGTAGATTAATTTCCCCAATACATTCCACAATAGTGAATACTGATGTATTGAAAACATAGGGTTGGCACTACAAACTTATTATCGTCTTTTAATATGTAATAAGAGTAGTTGAGTAACATGCTATTTGGAAAGCTAGGTAATTATTATATGGCCATTGAAACCAAATTATTATGTGAACGAATAGTTAACCAGTATATAATTTAAGCTTCAACTCCCACAAGGACTACAGTGCAAACAAGTGATTGGCATCTCCGAAATATCCAGGTTTAATTTGTTAATTGGTCTAGTATAAAGATTACCAAATCTCTGAGTGGTACTACATTTCTTTATCTACTTTACATACCTAATGTAGGGTCGTACTCCCAGATGAATCGCTTTGTAAGATATCTTACTACCAGTGCTGGAAAAATAAAAATAAAATATTATTTTGGGTTAATTAATAACAGATATTAAAAAAAAAAACCTTCTTTTAATGATTATCTTGTTAATTGAAGAGTACATTATTACAGGTTTGCAAGCATAGGAACAAATAAACGGAAAAACAAGAAATACCACAGTTTCAAAATCCAAGCGACAAATTATAGAAACGGAGACAAAATATACATAACCGCTCACTTTCTTGGCTTGGTACAGGCACTTCAATAAAAAGTGGCGGGGTTAAACTCGTTTTATGGGCCCACACCTCCCTCTAGGTGAAACGCTGCGGTCGAAGAGAACTTATTGTTCACCTTTTTGTCAACACTAACCGTCCATGATAAATAAAATGTTTCGTCCTGTTCGGCCCTTTTCCATCAATGACCTATATACAAGATGAAATATGGGATAGGGTATTCCGATTGCAGGTATATAATTTTGCATTGGTGTTTATCGCTTTGGTTTATGGTGTTTAACGCCACTTTCAACAATATTTCAGTTATCTCGTAGCTGTCAGTTTTATTGGTGGAGGAAACCCGAGTACCCGGCGAAAACCACCGACCTGTCGCAAGTCATTGACAAACTTTATCACATAATCTTATATCCAGTACACTCCACCTGAGCGAGATTCGAACTTACAACGTTAGTGGTGATAGGCACTGATTACACAGACAGTGATCGGGAAAGTCCAGCGCCATGCGCAATTTGCGCATTAAGCTGAAAAATGGCGCAGTGAAAGTAAAATGTAAGCGCCCGTGTGGCGCACAATAATTTTGCAAGGTTCGGTATCTATGGAATGATAGTCATCAGTCGTGCGGTACAGCGAATTGCAGGGAACCCCTTGAAAAACAGTGAACCCCATTGAATTATGCATAATCGTGTCGAAATCGGATCATTGAGAATGTTTTGCCTATTTATATATTTATTGGACTGTCTCGTGGTTTTTCCTTTGCTTAACGCTGAAGTAAATATAATTATGAAATGTCAAAATACCGGAAAAGAATAACAAGCAATGATGTGATTTTTTCCCAAATGTTACTCCAAATAAACGTTTGTAAATTTGATTTTTGACAAATATGAATCAAATGAATGAAGATTTGTATAAAATCATCCCAAAATTCAATATGAAATTTTTATTTTAATGAAAAATTATATTTCTGAAAGTACGTGTCTGCGAGTTATTGTTTGCCGGTGCCTCCGAAAAAAAGCAGCGTCTGTCTGTTTGGAAATACCTGACCAGTACAGTGGGAGCGCCAACCACCATTTCCGTACCTCCACTCATGTTACGTATTGTCCACAGATTCAAGGGAGAATACTCCAATATTGGTATAGATGGCGCTCGCGGCGCTTCAGGTCATTTATTTGTTTACGTTACATGTGTGTGGTTTTTTATGAAATAAAGTAGAAAAAATAATAAACTATGCATATTTTTTTAATTTGTTGGTATCTTAAGTATGTTTACTATATGATTGAATCGTACTGATCATTAACTGTGAAATGTATATCTTATAATCGGCTTTGAAAATCGGAAATTGCTTTGATGTTTTTGGAAATAAAATTATGGCGGGTAAATACCCTGGTATAATTATAACTGACTATTAAGCATCCTATTGGTTGTTTAAATATAAAATGATCAAAAATAGATATGAAAAGGATTAGAGATTCCAAAAAAATGCATAATTACCCATCATTCATTGCAAATATACTAGAGAGGCTGTGTGTAGAAAAGTTAAAATCTATGTTGTTTACACCGAGACGCGACTAGAGAAAACGGTTTTATAAGATCTTTAACTCACTTTAAATGTTTTTTATTTGTTTTACAGTGGATCTGGATTCTGGATACATTCATATTTAACAATTGTTCAGTTATTTATATATATTTTTAGAACAATTACACCATAATTTCCATAAACAACTCAAGAATGGCAAGATGTGATCAAGTAAATGGTCATGTACACTGTTTTGTGTTTATGATTTTGTTTAAGTTTTATTTCCGTCTTGTTTATTATTGTAAT
>MJUT01032711.1:304994-317200 GCA_002080005.1 Gigantidas platifrons
TTTTTTTTTATTTGTGAATTAATTTTTTATACTTGTTACAGGCCTTTTTCTATCATTTTTCTTTTCAGTATGCTTTCTGAGATTGAATATTTTTTTCTGAAATTTTGTACTTGCCAAGATCACAATTATTTTTATCCACATGTCCATGTAATAAGATAAGAAAACTTACTACACTTAAAAAAGTATAATATTTATTATCCGCATACCACCACCCTCCTTTTTCCAACCAAAAAAAAAAAAAACAACAAAAAACCAACAAAAACTACCACACACATAAAATCAAAATCACTTAATTGTTGAGGTCTTGTGTTCCAAAAACACACCGAGGTAGAATTTAAACCTGATTTGACATCAGTCAGGTGTACAACACGTACTTCATTAGCATGGATCGGCCGGAGCTCCCACTGAACCTGAATAAAATTTGAACTACATCCACGATTTTTTTTAATGAGACCAGAATATAACTCAACTTTGTTGACGATGTTTAAATACGATAATTAGGTAACCCCAAGTCCACATTTGTTCAGCAAGTTCGGAATAGGGAATACATTACCGTACCTACAAAGGTCTCAAAATGCTAAAAATGACCGAAAATGAACCACGACTTCAAACCCAAATTTATAAATGTAGCAAGCAAATGACGGGTTTGTTTAATTAACAGACCTTCCTTTATGTTTATTCTTTCGATTTAAATATATTTCAACCTTCATCGGTTTTGAGGACGCATTTGTGTCAGTCAACTGCAGACCAGGGTATTACCCGCCATATTTTTTATTGACATTTGGCGTCGTTTGATATTTCTGATATTTCGAGCAGTTAGGCGTTTTGTACATGTTTTATTGGTAAGTTACACCAAACACATGATCATTAACAAAGTTACGATGCATATTATGATCAAATTAATTCAGATGTTGCTTATTTTTGTATTTGAAATACGGCCTCGCGATCGTTTACAAAATGACAGTGACGCCATGACGGTTTTTATAATTATCTCCCTTTCCCCGCGTGACTACAGATCGGAACTCTTCAATGTCGGCGGCTTTCCCACGGTAGACTTTGTTTTCGTTTGTTGGTCGAGATGGAAATAACAATTTCGATCCTGACGATTCTGTGAGAAAAGAAACTGAAAATATGATTGAATCTGGCTCACAAGACGTACAACTACAAGTACCCCCGACCATGTCTCATCAGATTGTGATGTTAACGAGAAAGACGTTCGCAAATACCGTCCTGTTCATGGTTGTTTATTGTTAAAATTTACTTGGAATAAAAATTCATTTGAAATGTATGACTTTATAAAGCCTTTTGACCTTTAGTTGATTTATTGTGTGTGTATCTGAGTTGAGAACAGATTCAATAACAAAGGCATGAAAGGTGTATCAAATGTTAATATTTTATTCTCTGTAATTTTGATTATATTCAATTTCAACATGTGAAATTGTTCTTGTTCCTTGTGGTACAAAATGTAAGTGGTTTCTCAATTATATTGGCCAAGATAAGGAAATCTACAATACAAATTTAACTATACATCAGTGTCACTGGATTGGAGGAATGAGGCTTGAAGCCCTAATTCCTGTTCGCCCTGATAATTATAATTATGTAGGATATTAAAAATAATAGAAAAATAAGTGATATTTGGTTGCTTATAGATATTAAATGGAGAAATTTTAAATATGTGGCATGCTATTTAAAGTGTATGTTTCAATAATGGGCAAAGTTAAACATTTCAGTCCTTGGAATAACAATGTAGTGAAGCAGGTAAAGATGAGTGAATCCAGAGTCTGTAGCAATCACTAGAATACTGAAAAGCAATTCAATTTCAATCAATTATATTGATTTAAATGTTACATGAGCTATAGTATGAAAATACATATCTATGCATTATTGTGCTGGAAATTTATTTCATTTACAATGGCCCATTCATATGATAGCATGGCCCATTGAAATTTTTTTGAAGGGGCCATGGGCCCATCCTGAAAAAAACCTTCAAGATCACTGCACAGATAGTTGAAAATCCAACTACCATACGATCACGACCATGACGGCCCCTGTTATTGTAGGTATATAGTTTTGCATTGGTGTTTATCAATATCAAAGTCTTAAGTAATGTTATTATTTTGTTAAGCAAACACCAGAGTTAACTATTTCTGAAAGTTATTTTATCCATTAAATCAATTACTTTATGGTTTAAAAGCAAGATTGCTTTCTAGTGATAATCTTAACCATCAGAAACTGATTATTTACTAATTAACGTTGTATAAACTGTAGCTGTACTATCAATGGTTTTAAAGACCCTTGTTATAGTCTATTCAAACTTCAAAGCAAAAAACAAAAGTAGAAACGGACACATACTTACAATTTCATTTAAGAATAATTAAGGTTGTCAGTAATGCTAGTGTTTAAAAAATGTGTTTGAAATGTACATTTGATATGTGTAATGGGGAAAATACATTTTACCACAAAAATTCTCAAATTAGTGGAAAAAGCTCAACATTCCTTTATTTATTTGTACCCTTGAACCATATTCTTGCATATATTTCTATTACTTTACCACAAAAATTTAACTTAACAACTATCCCATACCCAACACAATCAAGTACAGATAACTCTTCCAGTTTTAGTGCAATCTCTTTTGTCATCTATTTTCTTATCTGTAACGTGCAAGGGTGCGTCAGACTTGTGCAATACAAATCAGTGATTATCTTAAAGGCACCCTAGAAATTCCGATGGAAACTGGATAAAATGTTATCCGGTGTACTTTACATTATTACGTGGGTGTACATTTTACATTTGATTTACACTCGACCAGTGATTGATTTACCTGGTTTTTTAAGGTGTAAAACTAAGATAAATCGTCAATTCCTGACACCGTTACATGGTAACATAAAATATATTACCTGTTGTATATACATGTAGATTATACTGATACGTTCATGCTTCTGTTTGTAAATGTCAAAATATTTTCATTTTTGTTTTTGTTTTTTATTAAAAACTCCATCCCCCTCTCCCCCGATATATAATTAATATTCTAACGTACCATTATATAAGATTGCATTAGGAGACGTTCAACACACCTTCCTATAACATATCTGTTATCATTTGTTCAACACACCCTCCAATAACATATCTGTTATCATTTGTTCAACACACCCTCCAATAACATATCTGTTATCATTTATATCGTTAATAATTTTCATTATGTTGAATGTTTTACGTAAATAAAGAAAAAGAAGATCTCAAAAAGACGCTTTTGAAAAATTATGTAAATTTATAGGAGATATAAATAAATCTTTTGTTCTCTATTGTATACATTGTACATGCATTTATATCCATTTGTTATTGAATATGTATGTCTTCTCTGTACCATTGTATTTATAGGGTTTATGAGAATAAAGATGATTGATTGATTGATTGATTGATAGTCATTGCAGTTATCATGGAGATGTTTTGGGGGAGAAAACGACCGACAAATATCGCGTGTCGCAAGCTATACTGACTACTGATTGTATAAGCGGATGAAAATATAGCTTGAACTACCATACAATCGGGGACACGATGGATACTGTTATATGGTTAAAATTGTATTCGTATTTGTACTGTAATATGAAGTACAGCAATCAAAATATTAATAATTTTAATATATAATCACTCCTCCCCACATGCGGACTTTGTTATAAAATCGTCCCGGGCATCCGTCACCAATCGGATCGACCCATTGTTCATTAATATGCTACTTATCTGAGCGGTCCACCGGGCATTGCCCAAATGTCCGTCTGGCTAGTCCGCTTCTGCTTATCCATATGTAATGCAATATTATTATAATATATCTATTTATAACCTTACAATGACCTGTAATTCACACTTCTGTATCAAAGATCTTTTTCTTGATATGAAGTCGTAAGCATGTTGCATGATAAAAGTAGTTTTGTTAATAGAAATTTTGACAGCTATTTAAAATTTTAAAAAAAATTGTCCATATGCAGCGTTTCAAATTTTGGACATGTGTTCAAATTTAAAATTTGACATTACAATTTTAATTAAAATGTAAATTGTTCAATGGAAGTGGGTTTGTGCACTTTAGAATAGCTTACCAATATGCAATTCGTTTCTCATAATAGTGTGACACTTTTTAACACTGAACTGAATAAATCAAGGCTTAAAATTTCAAACTAATTCAAGTTGCTGTTCGTTCATACCTTTAAATCTATAATTCACACGATACAGATATTTTAATAATTTAAATTTTATTTTTGAAAGTCGCTGTCCTTGTTCTGTTTAATAAATGGGTTGAAATAAATGACGCGACCCGCCGAATCAGTCTGAGACATCTGTGTACTATATTTTATTTTTATCCAGGGCTATATCAGTCAATAAGTGTCCCGTATCAAAATTAATGAGTCTCATTATCATTAATTTTCCTAAAATTCCTCCATCACGAGTTGGTACTTTCGAGTCGGCCTTAATTATACTGACCTCATCAAAACCTTGTAACAAGTAATAAACAAGTCAATGTTAATTTCCATGGGAGAATAGACGCGATATCAAGATCGTGCTTTATTAAAAAAATATGCAAGCGAACTGCAGCACGGAGATGTGGCAGGTTTATCTAATGTTTACTTGTTTACTGTAATTGTTTACAATTAAGTGCTTCTCATGGTATAAGAATAAGATGATAAAAGTAAACACGGATATAAACAAAAAAAAATCTATTAAAAGTTAGACTGCACAGATGTATACAACATGCAATCGCACACACCTAAACTCTCATGATATATTTAAGACACTTTAAACAGCTTATTGCACAGCACAGATGCATACAACATGCAATTAAAAAAAACACCTAAAGTTTTATGATAAATTTAAGACACTTTCAACAGCTGACAAAAGGTTATAAATCAGTACGTATAGTCAGTGGGGTCATTGGGATCATACAACAAAACCCCAATCGTCTACTTTTTGGCTTTGTAAAGCCAGCAATTCACCATAATTTACTGCAGTTGTATAAAATTTAATGAAATTAAAGAAGACGCTACATCTTCTTTAAATGTCAAAAGTGAAGTCTTGCGGTTAAAATATTCTATTTGTGAGAACACTTATGTTATATAGATATTGAGCCGGGAATACCAGTTGAACACGTTATAATCGAAGCGTTAAGCGGTTCAGTTTTGTATAAACTTGTACAAATTTGTATATCCAAGGGGACAAAAACTTCAAAGAGGGATAAAATTTGGATCCCAATTAACAGGTTTAACGCCGCCATATTTTTGTACCTGTCCCAACCCAGACCTGGGCGATTTCCATCAGCATATTCCGTGATCTTTCAATCATTTGAGATCAATGATTTGATTTGATTTGATTTTTGGTGCTTTAACGCCACTTTCAACAATATTTCAGCTCATGACGACCAATTTTAGTGGTGGAGGAAGCCGGAGTACCCAGAGAGAACCACCGACCATGGGCAAACAGCTGGTAAACTTTATCACTTGCGACTGCGAGTCGAGTGCACCTTTTTTGTTACTTACAAAGCCGGACGCGAACCGACGCGAACCCACGCTGTATTGGTGATAGGCTTGTAAGAGTGGTTAGATCCAACGACCTAGTAACTCATTCAGCCACCCGGGCCCCCTGGAGAGTATAGGAGTGTGACTACCCGAGTGTGTTTCCGACGATGAACAAGGGTAAAAAAACATAATCTTCTATAGGATCTAACTCAAGACAGCATTCAAAGGAATGTGCAATAAAATACAGATTAATTTACTACCAGTATTCATGGTATTATTAGTGGGCACACCTAGCGCCTTTTAGTAGAACAAAGATCAAACTGAGATTACCCATTTATCGCTATTTTGTTTATTTTCCCTTTGATGTTCAAGACCGATATACTTCATATCACGTAAGCGCATGAGATGATTCCAACTATCGCTAATCGATAAGCGTAGTCAAGGACGCACGTACTGGTAATATCTTGTTTTCTAATATGACGTTATAATGACGTCACATTACCAAATTCTTGATAATTAAGTGATTAACGATATAAAATATTAATTGTTAAAAAAAATGTCAGTATCTCAACAAAAATTATTTAATTATGAATACAAAATAGCGATAAAATAATTAAAGATGTTTTTTAAAACTCGAGGACGTTTCTCAGTCATCTCTCATCTCAGGGCTTAGCCCTTCGATGAAAGATGACTGAGAAAAGTCCTCTCGTTTTAAAAAAACATCGTTAATCACTTAATATCTGCTGATTGACGTCGTCTAATATTAACCCTAAAGTTTGAGTGAGGCCCATTATAGACGAGATCAAGGTGACTGTAAAATGAAGAACACCAATGAAAGCATAATTCCTTAAGATGTTCAGTTATAAGTCATAAGTCATAAGTCATATGATCTTTGCTAACATCATATATAATCCTGAAGTCGCTGCATGCATGAAGCAACCGCGAGATTGCAATGCATAGTTTCGAGACAAACTTGACTTCAAAAACATTGATATTCATGGGAACTATTGGTTTCACTATTAATCTTAAAACGATCCACGATATGACTGAAATATTGTTAACTAAAGTGGCATTAAACACCATAAGCGAACTAATTAAAAAATCTATTGTTTCTCGTCTTTTTTTTTCTCTCTAGTAAATACTGAAGTCATACCAATTTAGGATAAATGGGTTACTACGTAGAGTTGTTGATGAACCAAACAGACATTTCTATAATATACAAGGCCATTACTTGAAGTACATTTTTGTAGTACTGGTTTGAAGCAACCAAACTTACAATTATTTAAGTTGATATGTACAGGAAGATAGGCAAATATTTTTTTTGGATTTTTTTCCAATGATATGAAAAATATTATCTAATGCAAAACGTATGCTAAACTGATTTATTTGGAATTCGCCATAAAAATATTTGAGCAGGGTCAATTTTGATAGGTCGAGTCTCAGTGGCTTCAGCAAGCCAAACTAAAAATTATGATTTTTCTGCCTAAAAAAATGTAAAAAATAAATACAGGAATGGTTGAATGTATTTGAACGAGACATCATGCCCCACAATCTTTCAACGTCGGCTTCAATTAAAATGATGACTTCCATCAGTGCTATAGTTTTCATATTGAAAAGATGCAAGCTTTTAATGTTGGAGTGTTGAAGTTTTGAATATAAACATACATCTTGTTATGAATCATTGCCTATATGTGTATATATTGATTCATCAGTCGCCGCTGAACATGAACAGATACATATTGCTAAGGGATCTACTACTTAACTTTTAGGGGTTAAGATATTTATATCTTTCTTTTCCAGATTATTTTTTCTTACCTGGAGCGAAAACCAATTTTTGTGTTTTTTTGGTTTTATTTTTTTGGGGAGTGGGGTGGGAAGAGAGATGGGCATGAAAAATCGGTAATGTTTTTTCTGCTTTTAACAAAAAATTCAAAATTTCTCGATGAATACTGCAGGGTCAGGTTTTTTTAAAATATTAAAATGTTGGGACTGAATTGAACAAAAACCCATAGCACCCCCCCCCCCCCATCAAGTTACATGGTCGGTCCCCAAGACTTTATAAGGAACTTGTTGTTTTTCATACCTTTTAGAATAAGATCTTCAACTTCGAACCGTATATTGGCCAAGTTAGGGAGGGGGTGTCGTGGTCATGATCCTATGGTAGTTGGATTTACAACTACCTGTGCAATCACTACCTATTACCACTAACATTGTGAGTTGGAATCCCGTTCAGACGAGGTATACTCGATACAACTTTTTGTGATAAAGTATATCATCGACTTCCGACAGGTCGGTGGTTTTCTTCGGGTACACCTGTACCTCCACCAATAAAATTGACAGTCACTATATTACTATTGTTGGAAGTGGCGTTAAACACCAATAAACATAACCCAGGTTTTCAATAGCAACTAATATACTTAATTGTATTCCAATGTAAAACGTTTGTTTCACTCACTAACCTTATGTTTAACCAGTTTAACCTAGGTGTCAGTTTGAAGTTGTAGGCGTAAGATTTACATGTTGTGGCACACTTTAATCAAAACAAACAGAGCAAACTACGACAAACAAAACTATACTACCAGGACAATCAAATAAACCATAGATCGATCATTGTCAGTTTTACTTGTATGTATTTAACTTGTATGTGTCTAAACAGAATACTAAAATAACCAAAATGTTACACTCGGCGGATTACAGATGCGCAATATATTAATTGGTATAGAGAATGAAAAACAAATAGAATTTAAAACCTGCACTGTTTAAAGGATATCATTCAGCCAGAAAATAATGCCATTCATGAGTCGAACACAGAAAATGTTCAAATCTAATGTAAAATGAAATACAATGTATTTCAAATTTGTTATAAATGATATGACATATTTTCAGCAATAAGGTCTTAAGAGTCTGTCGAGCAATATTTAAGCTATTTACTGGGACGAGTCAGTTTTAAGGGGCAAGGGAGATGGTGGGATGAACCAATGGGGATGTTTTGATGAGGGAGGGGAGACAATGGGATGAGCTAATGGAAGGATATTTTGATTGTCTTAATGGGGGAGGGCCCGGGTGGCTCAATGAATTAGGTAATTGGATTACCTAACAACTCATACAAGCCTATCACCAATACGGTGTGGGTTCGCGCACGGCTTTGTAAATTACAAAAAGGGTGCACTCGACTCGCAGCCGCAAGTGATAAAGTTTACCAGTTGCTTGCCCATGGTCTGTGGTTCTTGCCGGGTACTCCGGCTTCTCTCACTACTAAAACTGGTCGCCATGATATAGTTGAAATATTGCTGATAGTGGCATTAAACACCAAACATCAATCAATCAATCAATCTTAACGGGGGAGGGGGAATAGGCAAGCCAATAGACGGATGTTTTGATTGATGGCAGGGGAGTTGATAGAATGAGTCAATGGACGAACGTTTTGATTGCCTAGCTTAAGGGGCATGGTAGATGTTGAGACGAGCCAGTGGACGGGTGTTTTGATTAATTGTCTTAAAGGGCAGAGGAGATAACGAATTGAGCCAATGGACGGAAGTTTTGTTTCAATGCACTAAGGTGGAGGAGAGATGATGGGTTGTGTCAATGAACAAATGTTTTGATTGCCTTTAGGGGTAGGCTTAGTTGATTCCCTAAGGGGGAAGGGGATTGGAATAATGGGTTGAACCATTGGATGGATGTTTTGATTGCCTTAAGGGTCAGGGGGAAATGGTAGATATAGTCTCAATATTGTCTAGCAGCCGGTTACCACTATGAACAAACTATTAGGTGGAAACTGCTGCAAGTTTTCTTTCACTAGAAGTAGTGTAACATTCTTTAAACATCAGACGCTATAGTCCCACTTAATGTCATATTTCTATAGCCCGTGGTTCCCCGTATCATACCAGTATAATCATTTCTATAGCCCGGGGTTCCCCGTATCATACCAGTATAATCATACGCACTGTACATACCAATCGGTATTAAAACCATGTATTAATAGACTCAACAGACAAATAAGGGGGCGCTTCAGGAAATCTTCAAAAATAGAAGTACGACTGACATTATTTTGACAAAGATATGTCGCCACAATAAATCAAATTTTATAAACACATGATGATATAATAACCATGTTTCTCAGTTCAAGTTGTTTATATACAAACTATTAGGTGGAAACTGCTGCAAGTTTTCTTTNACTAGAAGTAGTGTAACATTCTTTAAACATCAGACGCTATAGTCCCACTTAATGTCATATTTCTATAGCCCGGGGTTCCCCGTATCATACCAGTATAATCATACGCACTGTACATACCAATCGGTATTAAAACCATGTACTCAACAGACAAATAAAGGGGCGCTTCAGGAAATCTTCAAAAATAGAAGTACGACTGACATTATTTTGACAAAGATATGTCGCCACAATAAATCAAATCTTATAAACACATGATGATATAATAACCATGTTTCTCAGTTCAAGTTGTTTATATACAAAACAGGCATGGTATTGTTTGTTTAATGATACCGTAAGATGAAAAAAGGGGGTCAAAACCGGGTACAAATATGTATATTTTTTATATACAGGTTAAAATTGTATGTCCTATTCATTAATAGGGAAAATAAGAGTGTCCTTTATAGACAGTGATTTGTTATATATTTATAGAGGTGCCCTTTCAGACAGGGTTGATTATATATTTACTATTTGGATCCCAAGTGCTTATAAATTTGTACATAGCAGGGGCGGATTCAAAGGGGGGGGGCGCACCCGGCGCGCCCCCCCCCCCTAAAATTGAAAAAAATATGATTTTTTTGCTTAAAAATGTGATTTTTCACACGAAATACCCCAAAAATTTTCGCGCCTCGATCCGCTCGGCGCTATCATTTTGAGTGCGCCCTCCTAACTGGAAATCCTGGATCCGCCCCTGCATAGATATGGTAGCAAACTACTCGTAATTCTTTCAGTTTAAGAGAATTAATGTGATCCACTTACTTTTTTAATGATGAGCATTTCTTCGTTCAAATAGCTTATTGTCAATCGTAAGTTTACTTCTGACGGGTAATTAGTGAGCAAATGTCGATATAGGAATGTAAAAAAAAGAAAGAAATGAAACAGGTATTGCCTGCTTAATGAAGAATTTTAAAATTAGCATTTTAAGGAGGGTTGTACGGTATTGAGAAGTATTTAAAAAAAAAAAATCTGTTAAAGAACAAATAAACGTTACTGTCGTGTACTATATATCTTGTTTCAAGAGCTCTTCTGATAGAAAGAGTGCATATAACCGGGAATTGTAGAGATGTTATATAGCACAGGCACTTGTCTCATGTATATATTTGCTTACTCACAGGAGGGAGCAAGTCCCTGTGGTTTACTATATCCACATCCATCCCCAAAGGTGGACGTGGATAGTAAACAAAAACATATTTTTGAGACAAGTGCCTGTGTTATATAGTCTTAAAATAAGAATATAAGAATATTTATTATTCCAATCAATGGACCCACAATAGGGGCAAACAAATTGCATACAGTGATTATTGTCATTGGAGGCAATTGTCTGATGTGGCCAACAATGTCATAGTCGACGGCACTTAATTATTATTAGTATAAGTATTTAGTATATGTTATGGGCAGTTTCGTTCATTGTAACGTATAATATTATTGTTTATGAATCACTGTAATGACTTTGCCCCTTGTGCCAGTTGTGGGCCCTCTATTGGACAATAAAATTCTTATTCTTATTATTCTTATACATATATATAAAATAATAACAAGAGAAATATAAACAAAAATGATGTTTATAAACATAAATTTTCTACTATACCACCACGCCACGATATAGCTGAAGTTGACGTTAAACACCAATCAATCAATATATTGCCACCAGCAAATCACTGATGTTTATATCTGTTGTCCTCTAAAACTAAATATTTTTTTTTTTCAAAATTAGTTCACAAAAATTGAGCAAGTTAATTTTCTACAAAGGAAAAAAATGGGACTAAATAATATTAAAATGGCATACCTGATTTTCCGACTGAGCTGCGACCTACGACCATAATCCTACTGTCCACTGCTGACTTCCCTTTTCCATTCGAAGTCATTACTTTCGTCTTAATATCCTGGTTTTTCATTAAAAACGATTTTATAATGTTATTTAATTAAAGTCCAAAGTTTATATTAGATTGTATATATAATTCAATCGTTTTTACACAATGACTAATTATCATTTTAATGTAAAGAAAAACGTCAGTACATAGTGAAAGAAACACGCACTCAACTCTTTCTGTCACTTTAAAAACTGTCTAATAGCAGACGACGGGTTTTCGTTTATGAATCACGTGGTGAACCATTATGAACTTTCTCAAGAAGAGATCACTGCATACATAATACTATCGGCTTTTATCATAACTGATGACAGCGATTTTATGAAAAATGTTATAATTATATTTACATATGAGAATAATAATATTAACACGCCTCTCTCGCACCAAAATAAAAAAACAATAATGATTTACGAGAGATGTTCGTCTGAAGGGTGTATGAAATGTACATTTTGAATAGGTAAACGAAGTACATAAATTTTATGATGTATCTAAAGTTGTTGATACCACTGCGAATATTCCAGATTCCAAAATGGGTTTGGTTTACTCAGTCTTCACGATGAGCGCCGGTCTTCCGGCCCAAGACCAATAAAACTTTGTGCGGATCCAGGGGGGGGGGGGGGGGGGGGGGGG
>MJUT01032711.1:326363-343214 GCA_002080005.1 Gigantidas platifrons
AATTGTATCTACATTATTTAAATTTTCTTACCAAAGAATTCATTGTGAATATATTTTTCCGTTTAATAATGTCTTGTTACAACATCTTTGGAACATTTCGCTTCATCCACTGGCTGCCATATTTGAAAAAACTGCCGAAAACGTAGTAAGACGTCATAGCGAATTGTGCGGAGATTTCGCATTGCAATTTCCGCAAATTTCCGCACAAAAATAAGATTTTCCGATTCAAATTACTAGATAGTCCTCGTTTTCCATGTTACAAGTTACACACAATTTTTTTGCCGGAGATTACTTTGTAAGGGTTTTGATTTAATTTAATCTAATTGTATTATTATTTAAAAAGGTATAATTATGTAACACTGTCCTATAAGATACAAAATGTCTTATCAGTATGCATTTATTTCAAAATTATAATACATTTTACGAGGAAAATTACGTACATTTCATAGAGTGCGCCAATAATGTGCGCAGCGTCAGGAACATTCCAGCATCCCCTGTATATGTGTAACAGTGTGTTCTTTCCACCGGTGTATTCTTTCCAGAGGAACTATTGCACTGGGTTAATTGTTCCATGTTAATCCTAACCCTAACCCTAACCGGAAATTCTACACACCGGAATAAAAGTACGCTTATATATAGATTATATATCTCTAAGTTGATACACCAGAGTTTGTGGTTCCTATCATGATTTCCTTGATAGAGGGTTGCTCTTCACATAGAAGCCACAAGACCAAGACTTCCTAGTGGTTAAGTTGAAGTCATCGCTTGGAGCTCCTGAGTTCACACACAGTTTTTAGTGGGGTTCGTGTTGCTCGATCTTTAGTTTTCTGTGTAGTGTTTTGTAAATCGTTGTTAGTTTTTAGTGGGGTTCGTGTTGGTCGATCTTTTGTTTTCTGTGTAATGTTGTGTAGATGGTTTTGATTATTCTGAAAATTTTGATAATTTTTTTTAAGGAGAGTGTATTATTTTTATGTGTTTTATATAATTTATTTTTCATTAATATATATACTGAATAGAGTAAATTACATACAGCTGATTTAAAAGGATAAAATATTGAAAACATCTGAAGATCCAATTTGTTGAGAAAATTGACAGTACAATACTGATATTAAAATCTCATTATTTATATTAAAATATGTCATATTAATTGATTTATTTTAATGGGTTATATAATATAGAATTTTAATTATAGCAAAACTGGAATGCTACATGTTTTATTATTTCAAACAAAATATACTATGTATATATATATATATTTTTATTATTTGTTTACATATTCAATAGAAGGAGAACCAACATTTCTTCTATGATTGCTTTTTAAATTCACTCGAAAACAAACTAATATCATAGGGTTTCTACCGATACCAACCAAGGAACGATCGATGGCGTACATTTTGAGGCTACAAGGTATGTTTTGCACAGAAACGAAATTTGAAAGAAAATACTGAGTATCCGCTGTTCAGTAAAGTAATCATTTTGTCATTCAGCTTATTAGTGCGAATTGGGGTTGGTGGAAGCACTGACCTTATGCCTACGCACAGGGACGGTCTTAACAGGTGCGGGACCCATTTGCTGTTCTCTGCAAAACCTGCAGTATGTTGTGTGTATTTGAACAGCCGATGGTAGAAAACCCCAGCGAGGGACCCAATACAGAGCAATTGGTCTAACTGGATTAAGACCGGCCCCAAGTGTAATACGAAAGAACAGTTTGAAGATATCAACGGGTTAAGCAGAATCCGTAAATCGACGGAGAGACAATACAGTGACCAAAAAAAGAAAAAATCTACAAAACACTACACAGAAAACTAAAGATTGAGCATGAACTTCAGACTCAGGGTAAGCAGTTCATGCTCCACTAGTGGCACCCGTCGTGTTACTCTAGTTACAAACCCGGGGAAGTTCTGAATGAGGAAATGACAAGATTGTGATTACGACAAGTGGAACATATCCGTGGTCATTTTGTGACACAGATATTCAGTAACGGTTAACCAAGTAGATATACGCTTCATTTTGAACTAATATGAAAGTCGATATACATGCCAACTTGGACTTAATAACCCAGACTGAAAACAAACGTTCTTTTGAACAATTAAAAAAAAACACACACACACAACAACAACACATCTGAAATATTGCAAAAATAACGAAATGGTTAAATTCTCAAAATAACGATTTAAGTAATTTTGAACCAGATCATAATAAGACTATCTCGAGATCATTTAAGTATGATTTACAAGTACATTGTGTTTAGAAAAAGAAACACGTGCTCCTCAAAGCTCCGTATTAAAACAAAATCGAAATAGATTGTATAGATTGCGTTTATTCTTTTAATTGAAAAATTGGCAAACTTACAAAAAAAGTTGTCTATTATGAAAGATATATGTTGAATCATTTACAAAGAATGACACAACTTGATGGTTAAAATTGTGTATGCATGTCTTAAATTAAAACATCTAATTTCCATAATTAAAGGCGACAAGAAACCAGAACTAATTAGGAACAGATTATTAAAAACTCGTTACCTATATTAAAATATGTCATTTTTAATTGATTTATATAATGGGTTATATAATCTCAATAATAAAACTGAAATGTTAATTGTTTGTTATGTTCAAACAACCTTGCTTTTTATATATAGGCACTTCTATTCATTGAATAAAGCTATTTGTCGATTGTACATGCAAATGTATACGGATTTCAAGGCTGTCGTCTGATCGTATCCATGATAACTATATTATACAATTAATACTAACAACAACTTTAAAGTTGTGATTGATTGATTCTGATTTTTGGTGTTTAACGCCACTTTCAACAATATTTCAGCTATCTCATGGTGACCAGTTTTAGTGGTGGAAGCCAGAGTAGCCGGAGAGAATCATCGACCATGGGCAAGCAACTGGTAAACTTTATCACATGCGGCTGCGAGTCGAGTGCACCCTTTTTGTAATTTACAAAGCTGGGCGCGAACCCACGCAGTATTGGTGATAGGCTTGTATGAGTTGTTAGATCCAACGACCTAACTCATTGAGCCATCCTTATAAAGTTGTGAGTTAGATCCCGACATACGGTGTATTCGATACAACATTATGTCAAATGACTTGCAGTAGGTAGTTTGATTTCTCCTCGTACTCCCTTTTACCCCATCGGGGCCGACGTGATCCTATGGTAGTTGGGTTTACTAAAGTTTTGAGTTCAAACCCCACTCAAAAAGGTGTACTCGATACAACATCATGTGATACAATTTGTTCATGACTTGTGGCAGGTCGGTGGTTTTCTCTGGATACTCCGGTTTCCTCCACCAATAAAATTGACCGCAACGATATAGATGAAATATCGTTGAAAGTGGCGTTAAACACCATACACCATTATTCTATAAGATACTTATCGATTAATACATGGCCTTTTTCATATTGCCCTTGTTATCATCCCGAGACCTTGATATCGGCCAGAGGGACGATATCAGCCGAGGGCTGATAACAGGGGCAATATGAAAAAGGTCATGTATTAATCTATTTATCACATATATTGCCCTTTACAGGAGGGCAGATAACATGTTATTGCCCTCGTAAAATGTTATTTCCCTGGGGGCAAATAACACGCCGCAAATTATGCTTTTATTACACATGCAAATTCGGCGTTATTTCAATAAAATATGTGATAATACAATAATCATCTGCTTAAAACTGTTACTGAAAACCAACATGTAAAGAACAACTATTTGATTGAATGGGTAAAGGGAGATCTCAGTGGGAGATCCAAATTAATTCCAGACACATCGGGTGCATCCTCTTTCACATTACATTGTTTTCCCCCATTTAATCCATGACGCTTTAACTTTAATCCTGGATAAAATCGTGTTAGAATTTTTGATTGTTTAATAACTGAAATGTTCGGCATTGAATCGCAATAAATCCTGATTTCCTGTTGTTGATATTTATATGAAATAAGATAACTTTGTACACATTTAGTTTTATGTGGTTTAAGTCTATTTTGCTCCGCAAGATGACAAAAATAAATGCATCAAATATCTGTATTTAATTTATTGTGTCACTTTTAACCTTTTTGCCTAATTTAAATTTATATGAAATGAATATATCTTTACATGCAATCACAGTTGGTGTGTAACATCCGGGTTTACATTGATAACATCAAAACAGGTGATAAATACAAAGTTTTTCATTACCAATCTAAATAAAATTAGATTTCTTTAGATACTTTTTTTATTTCTTAAATAGCCCTCTTGTTTATCATGGAATAGAAGTAGAAACTAGCTTAACCACAGCACGGTATACAATCCCACCCCACCCGAAAGTCGATGGTCGGCTAGACGTAGGGAACGAATCAAATACAGTAACCCTCTCCCCTTATGACGAGAATACAAACGAGTGCCTCATGTATGGAGAATATGATGCTTCATATATACGTAAATAACAATTGGCAGCAGTTCATATAATTAACAACAGCTTATTCTTGGTGGCCCGTAGACTTGCTACAAGTCCCTCTCTATACCTGTATATCCATTTAATTTTGTCTATGTAACACAACAGTTGTTTTACTGATAAAATATTACATTGACTGCTGGGGAGAGAGCTATCAGTAATCAGATGTGTTATTAAGTAGATAAAATACAGAAAAAATAAAAGAAAGGAAGGGACTTGTAGCAAGTCTAGGTGGCCCGCTGCAAGTTCAAACTTTCCAAGCTTATCCATTACAATTATCATTTTCTCCTATGGCAAGCTAAACTTCTGTCCATATGTCTATAGAACTACAATACAAGACTACGTGTCCAAAGTATTTACTTTTAACGCTAATAAAAAAACCGTAGATATCTAATTTAGTGCGCACAACAAGTTTTTGGAATCACCGGGCTTCATCAGGAACACTCATAACCGAAACATTTGGAAATCCAAATAATTTAGCAGACCGTGGGTTCGAGCCCGGTCGGATAAAACTAAAGACTATGAAAGTGGTATTTCCTGCTGTTCCGCTAAAGACACAGGATTAATGAGTAAGAGCAGAGACTGGTTGACTCGGAATCAGGATAATAATATGTCCGAGTATAGCGTCATGTCTACTCGTGCATTGTTGTTTCAGTGAGCTAACACTATAAAAATACAACAATCGAGTTTGTCTAGTAAAAAGCAAATCTCGAAATCATCTCATCGAAAATATCTTGTTTTCACCATGATACAAGGTATAGCTCAAATACGGTATTGCTTATACTTTGTGTTAAAACAACAATCACTCACTCACTCACTCACTCACTCACTCACCCAAATAACCGTCACGATATAACTCAAATATTGCTGAAAATGGAGTTGAACACCATAACTCCACCAAAATAATTTAAACGCCTTCAGGAATCACCCCTCACAAAGGGCTAGCTAAAATCGAAAAGAGTCACCTATGCCTAAGGGAGTAGAACCTTATTTTTAATGATTATTACATGATTTTAAGAACTGTAAATTTGTGAAGTTATAGCAAATTTGCAAAACGTGAAATTGATCACAAAATTCTTCCCATATTATGGGACACTCCACAATGATGAGATAGATAACGACTTTTTAAAATATGTTCATCTCCATGTCATGAAATTCCTGATGCTCCATACATCATGTTCAACAAAGGTTTGCTTCAATATAAGCAAGACATGAAAGCATGAAAGCTCGTGTCGTTATTTGCTTCCCAAGACAGAGTAAATATTGTATATATTCAACAAAAATATGGTACATTTACAATTATTTAATTAACAATTTACGCCCAGTATTAGGGTCAAAGCTCTTTTATATTGAAACAAAATACACAATATGCAACATTAATTAAACCAAGCATATGAAACAGGCAAGTTCTCTGGCCTCAATGTCGTCAGTCTGTTTAATAAAGGAGCCAACACAATTTACTTTTCATCAGACGCATTTAATTGTTTCTCTAGAAAGAAACTAATGATATAATTGTCATTCGGTAAAACTCGGGCAATTCCGTTAATGGATATAAGGCGACGGAGAGCAGCGGATTCACTCGATGTTTGCCGATTGATATAAATGCTGAATGTGATTTTGTAATCAGGACCTGCCGTAAGCCAAATGCTCCCAACTAGTCCCGCGCTGTAGTTATCTACTATTGGCTGTTCAAGTACACACAACACACTGCAGTTATTTTAGAGAGCATTAATAGGGACCCATACCTCCTAAGCCTGACTCTGGTTGTAGTAGCATGGTTTATATCTAAAACTTGTTTAATTTACTTGTAGCAGTTTTGTGTATACAATTTATTATGTGGTGATCAGTTGGGTAATTGAAATGTTATTTTGGAATTATTTTAACTCCACTCAGTTATGGAGTACACCGGGGTAAAATGTGGGATATTTATTTTGTTTCTATATAAAACACAGGTCACTAATGTTTTAGCATTAGCTATCTATTTCAATATTTAAGAAGCTGTACTTTTTTTTTCTTGAATGAAAACCAGCTAATTTTCATAATAAATATAAATCAAATTTCTCTCTGAAATTCACCATATTATATAGTACATGTACTTGTACTGAATTTTCTGCAAAATTATTTCAATCATCAGACTCATAATTGTTTCTCTAGAAATAAATAACGGGAGATTTGATAGTTATAATTGCAGCTTATCGTCAACTTGAGAATCGTGATCTTGTAATAACGAGGTTTATATCTAATACTTGTCTAATTCTCTTGTAGCAATTAACTCTACAACAAAACGATGAAACCACACTAAAAGTGTCAGTGATAGTGAACTATTACGGTACTACACGTTCCGTACTATTTTTTAAAACTGAAATATTGTTGAAAGTGGCGTTAAACACCATAAACCAAACCTAAACCTATAATATAATAAAGTAACCCAGTTTACAATGGAACGTGCCCTGATTTTTTATTTTTATTCTTAATAANTTTTTTTTATAAATAATTAAGTTTATCATTAGCTTATCAAATTACACCCATTTTGCAGTTAAACTGTCATTGACTGATATACATATCCATTAATTTTAATCATACGGTTCTTGAGACGTTGCAGAATAAACCATATCTATTGCTGATGAAATGAATATCCAAAATCCATTCTATGGTTGATTGATTGGTATTTGATGCCCTCTTTAGCAATATTTCAGCTATACCGTGGTGTTAAATAATTCGATGTTTTTCGGATTAATAGAAAATAGAAAACTTGAACTCGAAAGAAAAAAAAAGAAGAGGAAACTATATCTTTCATTTAAGAGCATATCGTCAACCTAACCTGCACATCATTTTATGTCTCCTCCTACCTTTCTCTGAGTTTCAGGTACGACGAAGAAGCATTTATCCATGAAGTTCACATGGACCGTAACCCGAATAATCCAGTCGTTATATTATGCTCCCGCTGGTCGCTACATTAAGTGCCGATAGAGGGCGCAATATTATTCGAGTTACACGGACCGCTGATCTGTGTAAGAAAACGTTACGTTCATACCCTCACGATCCTGGGGCCGGTAACTAGAAAGTCCTCTTAAAGCTCCCTTAAAGCCTGCTTAAGTACTGTCGTAAGTGAGAGCAAAGCTTATCTTAAGTCAGTAACAAGAAGCGTACTTAATGTACACTTAGAATAATCTTAACGTCATCTTAAGTGTAACTAAGATATTCGTACGATTTCCCTTATCTTACCACGTTACGGACGTACCGGTATTGATTTCTTGAAAATGAATTAGAAACCTCTCATTAAAGATCACCAATGCGTTTATTTTTAAATGAACACGACATTGTAATTGAATGTTGTTTATTTACATTGACAAGATGGCAACCGCTGGTAGCAAAATCAAGAAATCCCAATTTTAAACAGGAAGAACTATCTGTCCTTGTAAAGATAAGGTTAAAAAAATAAAGATGTCTTTATACATGTACTATAATTATTTGATTATAAATTACATTTGGTCTCACTTTTCAAGTTTTGAAATTGCTATCAAAATTTTCCTCCTTTGCCGAAAAGTAATCTGACTGAGTCTGAGATAATATTAAAAAAAAAAACAAACAAAAAATACACAGGTCTCGCATTTTGGAATTATTTTAACTCCACTCAGTTATGGAGTACACCGGGGTAAAATGTGGGATATTTATTTTGTTTCTATATAAAACACAGGTCACTAATGTTTTAGCATTAGCTATCTTATTTCAATGTTTAAGAAGCTGTATTTTTTTTCTTGAATGAAAACCAGCTAATTTTCATAATAAATATAAATCAAATTTCTCTCTAAAATTCACCATATTATATAGTACATGTACTTGTACTGAATTTTCTGCAAAATTATTTCAATCATCAGACTCATAATTGTTTCTCTAGAAATAAATAACGGGAGATTTGATAGTTATAATTGCAGCTTATCGTCAACTTGAGAATCGTGATCTTGTAATAACGAGGTTTATATCTAATACTTGTCTAATTCTCTTGTAGCAATTAACTCTACAACAAAACGATGAAACCACACTGAAGTGTCAGTGATAGTGAAATATTACTGTACTACACGTTCCGTACTATTTTTTAAAACTGAAATATTGTTGAAAGTGGCGTTAAACACCATAAACCAAACCTAAACCTATAATATAATAAAGTAACCCAGTTTACAATGGAACGTGCCCTGATTTTTTATTTTTATTCTTAATAATTTTTTTTTATAAATAATTAAGTTTATCATTAGCTTATCAAATTACACCCATTTTGCAGTTAAACTGTCATTGACTGATATACATATCCATTAATTTTAATCATACGGTTCTTGAGACGTTGCAGAATAAACCATATCTATTGCTGATGAAATGAATATCCAAAATCCATTCTATGGTTGATTGATTGGTATTTAATGCTTTCTTTAGCAATATTTCAGCTATACCGTGGTGTTAAATAATTCGATGTTTTTCGGATTAATAGAAAATAGAAAACTTGAACTCGAAAGAAAAAAAAAGAAGAGGAAACTATATCTTTCATTTAAGAGCATATCGCCAACCTAACCTGCACATCATTTTATGTCTCCTCCTACCTTTCTCTGAGTTTCAGGTACGACGAAGAAGCATTTATCCATGAAGTTCACATGGACCGTAACCCGAATAATCCAGTCGTTATATTACGCTCCCGCTGGTCGCTACATTAAGTGCCGATAGAAGGCGCAATATTATTCGAGTTACACGGACCGCTGATCTGTGTAAGAAAACGTTACGTTCATACCCTCACGATCCTGACTTATATAGATTTAGTCCCTAGACTTGAAGGATATTCATTTGTGCAAGCTTAAATCTATGAATAATCACATTTCTAGGTTATGTTAAACTTTGAACCCTATTATAATATTTTTATTGCATATATAAAACCCTTTTGCAGAGTATAGGAACCTGGGGTCGATTTCACAAAAAGTCATAAGTCTAAGATTAATCCTAAGTGTTATCGCAAGTGTGATTTCCAAGCTTTTGATTGGTTGAAATTCACACTTACGACTGATCTTAGACTTACGACTTTTTGTGAAATCGACCCCTGAAATCTCTTATTGACGTGCTCTTCTGTAAACTGCATTACGGTTTCGGTGGAAATCGACTGCCCACGCTTTCAAAACAGGCAAGTTTTTCGGAATTTATTATCGACAGATACAATGTATCTGTGTAAAAATATTACAGAATGTACATGATTCATTACTCTAACGGACTCTAAAGTTTCTTTGGATAAAATAACGCAACAAATTCAGAATGTAGTATCAAACGTTTGTTTTTACTATCAGAAAAGGTAAACATTCCATTTTTTATGCCTAAATGGCTTCCAATTTAGACTGTATTTGCACGGATAGTTTTGAATGTGAGAAGCATTCTTTTTACAAAAAAGGGATAAAGAAAACATAATTTTTCCTACTAAAAAATTGGATTGAAAAAATGAATGTGCTGTCGGCTGTTTGCTGTAGCTGTGTATGTCTGTTTGACGTCGGGTTTGAAACCTGATTTACGTGCTAAATTTGTATTTTAAAATGTCTATTTATTTAGCAATGCTGAGGTATTCATATCTGTAATTTTGCATAAACTATGTTCATATCTATTGACATTACCAACACAAGTATCGGGAATATTATTCAAGGATAAAGGGTCAAACGGGACAATTTTCACTAATTATCTCTCAGACTCGGTTTCAGAATGTAGTACAAACAATGCCAGTTTGTACTACATATTTCAATGGCCGATAATGCAGAATCGAGTGAAAAACAGAACTTTGTCGGTGAAAAAAAGAAATCCCAGGGCGCTACAACGAACTGTTCCTACGGAACATGCGATAGTACAGTATTCTGCCAAAAGTATTGCAACATGTAAAACAAATCCCTATATATTATCAACCAAAACCATTTTTTTTTAATTATTGTGAAGTCATTTCTGGATAGATTTTTAACAAATTTTACACCAAAACATTAAGAATTGTTTATATTTTGATTGTTTATTTGCTCATTATGTTTATATGAGTGGTTTTTATTTGTACATAATTTAAACATAACAAATAAAAATGGACTTTGATTTTCCTATATATATTTCAACTAAAAATAAATCGTAAAAATTAACAATCCTGTTTATATTATGTACACAAAAAAAACACACTCATATAATATAGGGATTTTTTTTTACATGTTGCAATACTTTTGGCAACATACTGTAGATATTCAGATATGAACACATGAAAGGTGTCTTTTGGATCCCTTTCCCAAACCAAAGCGAAACCAAAGGAAAAATGTCAACGTTGGATTCAGGCATGTGGTCGTGAACTTTTTACGGTCGAAAAAGTCACACGATGGACGTATATTTGTTCCAAACATTTTGTAGGAGGGCAAGGTCCTAAGGATCAACACCCGGACCCAATACCAGCAACATATATATATATATACAGCGTTTCAGGTATGACAAAATATAGTCGTGATTCGATTGCATGAAAAAGTGCCGATTTCAATCTCTAAAAAAGGATATTGTTTTCGTTTTAACGAAATAAATATCAGTATTGTATTATTCTTTTTTTGTAGGAGAATATGAATTCTTATATATTTTATCATCAATAAAAAAAAATTATAGTGTGTGGAAATTCCACTCAAATATTTAATCAATGATCGGAAGTTCGGATTACCCGTAAGTCAAGATGATGTATGAAATTCCCGGCAGATTGCAATAACTGCATGATGCAATATTCTTAAATTGCCAAAAGAATTATGAAATAATATGTCCTTTGATGAATATACTCATAGGTGTAGCACCTAAAAAATAAGTGGTACGGCCAATTTTTTTTCGGAGGGGGTTATCTCCCGTATTATTTTTAGGTATATATGCACAAAGATAAATGCTTGTGCATTTTCAGCCAAATTAAGAATAACGGTGCACCTGGTCCATGATCCCAGTTTTTGGTGGAGTCCTAGTTGCTCAGTCTTTTACTTTTAGTTGTCTGTGTGTTTTCTTTCAGTTTCTGTATGTTGTTCGTTGTTTCTGTCTCCGATTTCTTTGCTTCGTCTTTGTCACTTGACTTTCGAGTTTTGGATATCGCTTTAACCGTGGTTACCCTTTATTTCACTTGTACATGACATCGCTGGAAAAACTTATTTGAATTGTCCAAAAATGTTTTGCCTATTCTCTGAAGCAAAAATTGTTTTTGCTGTACACGTCTACAGTTTTTGTAACATCGACTCGTGACAGGCTAAAAAAATTATGAAAACAGTTATTAAAACTCCTTTTTGTTCTATACTACTACTTGTACGAATATAAAATTTGTTTTTTTTTTCATTTCCAGATTCGTGACCTATAATAATTTTTCTAGACATATATATATATATCCTGAATAAGAAGAATAATTACTTGCTGATGGCTGTTTTTAATTTTTATTTAGTTTTTTTAGATAAAATTTCTATCTACAAAAAATCAGTTTACTATATCAAAGGACTAACCGCTTATATCGGTCCCACATGAAAGTTATTTTTAAACGGACTGGACTATCAGTAAATATCAGAAGACTGTAGTGGCAAAGTTTCATTGGTACACTATATTCGGGTCAGAGAAATATATAGATCTATCTGCAAATTTGACCATAGTCACTCATGGGTAAGTCATGGGTAGGCCAACCCATTCCAAATTTTGCTGAACTGTTTTGTATTATCGAAGAGAATGTAAATGAGCATGACAAGGATTGTGTAGGTTTTTTTTTTTTTTTTTTTTTTTTTTTTTTTGGCTGTAATAACTCCCATAAAACGGCTGCTGAATTCCTTCACAATATATTAATTAATCATTTTATTGTCACAGCCTAATTTGATTTATTCCTGTAATTCTTTTCATCATTTTTTTCATAAACTTGGGGTACTGTTTGTGAAATTCTTAATACGTTTTTATTACATAAATGATAAGAACCTATGTGTGTGTTGGGGGTTAGTTATGCAATATTTTCACGGAGATGTGGGACAATTTCGAATGGGTTTTAGTAGGGTTTTAGGAGCTCCCCAGACTGGTAGTATTTCAGTGCATGTTTTATTATCGTTTTCTCCCAATCCTAACTGGTGGGATATGATTCTTCTGATGTCTTACAACTGGTAAGTTAGTACAGTCAATGGATATAAGTATTCCTGATTTCCGATTTTCACCATTGTACTGTCTATGTTATTTCATCTTTCTTCAAAAAAATATTTTGAAGCCATTTCTCAACCAATTTTCATTAAATTGTTCCTTTATAAAGAAAATATTTGGAGTTTTGTTGTATATTTGTAATTCCCCTTCCGATTTTTTGGTTTCTGAAACGCAATGGTACCGTTTAATTGCATAAAAATATGACATAAAAGATTTGGTTGAATATATAGGGAAAATGTGATGTAATAATTTTTATCTGTGATTAAAATAATTCTGAATACTCAGAAACTATTCGACAACAAACAAATACCAAATTATAAAAAAAATAATCAAATACTTTTCATTCAGACAGTGAAAATTTTATCAAAATTAATTGAAAAATGGCCTTAAAATAATTTTGTTGAAAAAAGATGAAATAACATGGAAAATAATGGGGAAATTGTTTACTAATACTTTCTAATTTTACTTATAGGACGAACGCCAGATTTTCATTTTGTGCCGACAAAAATAATTTTACGTATAATTGATAAGCTGTTAATTAATTCAAGTGATTATTATTTATTTTCTCAGTTGGAAATTTTATTGCATATGAATTTAACTGATTGCTGTGTGCCCACATGTAAAACAGTAATACCAGAATAAAAATAAGTTCAGAAATCTAATGAAAGATGAATATTTTGCAATCTGTAATATTTTAAAACTGAATTAGTTATTATATCAAAAACCGTGTAATTTTATGACCCACATTATTTAAAAGAATAAGTCGGAAATATTTCAGTCTCCCCCCTGTTCCTCAGTTCCAGAGACAGTTCAATGTAGGAACCATGGGCGGTGTAAACAAAGTGTCCTAATTTGCGATATGTCCTTAAATTTATGGTAAAGTTAGGACACCAAAATAGGTGTCCTAAGAGTGTTTTTGGATAAATTCGGGCTTCTTTCTGCCTATTTTGGTACAGAAGTACAGAATGTATTACACGGAACAGAGCTCTACGTACAAAATAATTGACAAAGTTCAAGTAACTTTCAATTTATAAAAATAATCTGCACGTTTTTATCCTTTAACCCTTTTGAATAATTGATGATGTGACTCGTTGACATCTTGTTGGAAAGATCTTTGGACAAGAAATCAAAATATGCAAATTTTAGGGTTATGTCACGTGACTATGCTGATATTTTGAGGGTTATCTCCCCTTTTACTGAAATTTTCTGCACAATGAACATGAAAACTATATTTTATATTTAAATTAGACTGTATTTTCATTTAATTAGTTTTATTACTAATGATTTTACTCCCTTCCCTTACTCCTCCATCGCACCCAGTGATGGGAAAATGGGGGGGGGGGGGGGAGAGGTGAGTATGCTAGTATAATGTCCGTGAGTTCATCTCTCAAATATTAATTCCTTTTTATCCAATATCTTTAAAAATAATTGTTAGATTTTACAAATATTTCACAGGAAGACTGATTAAGGTAATGCAATGTGGCTTGAATAATTTCATATATGAAGGAAATAAGACTTGTTGTTTTTAGCATAAAAAAACATGTTTTGATGTTTAAAATAACAGATATTGAGAATTAGACATTGTTTGTTCAATAATTTGCAAAATCAGTATTAATTCAGATTTATAAATTAGTTTCCAGGGAAGGATAAACAGTGTTATACCTTTGATGAGTTCAAACATCAAGACAGTGTGATATTTTTAAAGAAAGTATACTTTTTGCTTAAAAGCCTCAAATTTTGAGAATTGGACATTGTTGATCAATTATTAACCATGCTTAGAATTTGATATGCTATTGTTATGGTTTCTACTTCGATTTTGTTTTCTGTGGTAGAAACCCTTTCATTGACCATATTTAAAATAAATTTGTTTCAAGAAACATGAAGGCTATATATACATATATATTTAAGAACTGCGTATTCTTTAAAGTAATAGACGAGTGAATGATTGTTGTTTAACGTCAAACAAGCAATTTTGTTTGCTATATCATGGTGAGAATAAGTTGGATTCGTTGAGATAATGGTGATGTCCGCTTTGTAGTAGACCAACACAATTAGCTGGATTTGTATGGTGTTAAACTAACTGACAGAAACAACAGCACGCAGGTACACTGTTTAATGTTGCTCGACTTGGACACATATATCTCCATTCCGAGCCAGTCAGTCTTTGCTCTTACTCCTTAATGTTGTGTGCGTATCCGGAAAAACAACAAATACTAATTGTATAGTATTTGGGCTTAAATTATTGTTCATTTTCTTGATTTTGTTTTGATTTGATTTTTGGTGTTTAACGCCACTTTCAACAATATTTCAGCTATATCATGGCGACCAGTTTTAGTGGTAGAGGAAGCCGGACTACCCGGAGAAAACCACCGACCATGGGCAAGCAACTGGTAAACTTTATCACTTGCGGTTGCGAGTCGAGTGCACCCTTTTTTGTAATTTACAAAGCCGGGCGCGAACCCACGCCGTATTGGTGATAGCCTTGTATGAGTTGTTAGATCCAGCGACCTAACTCATTGAGCCACCCGGGCCCCTCATTTTCTTGATAAAACAAGACCATTTTGAAAGTAGATGGTGGATGGCTCAATTAAATTGCAGACATGCAGTTCCCATGATATAAAGGAAGGTAAAATGCCCTACCCATTTAAGTCAATAAGATTATAGCAGATTATGCCTTTCTCTGAGATTATTAGGTTGAAATATTGTCGAGTTTTAAATTTCCTATAGACTGTTGAATACACATCTTTGCAGATCTTCTTTTCTTAATTTGTCGTGCACTGTTATATTGAAAGTGATGTTTAACCTTTAAAAAAAAATCTATGAACAAATATGTAACAATTTATTAATATTGTATGCAAGTACTTAAAAGGTAGGACACGAAATTGACCCCATAACACAAGCGAGAGAGCAGGTAGAAACTAACATTACTGCTTTAATGTGTATTGATTATATTCAAAGCGAGTAGTTTCCCTGAAGGAACAACATTTACCTTTGGATTCCACTTTACATTAAATTGTTGCTTTAGATTTTAATTACTCGTTCTTAAATATCGCTATAAATATTCCTTTTACAAAAATGTAAATATATTACCATCTATAACTTTTAAAATTGATAAATAATTTAAATATTGATAATAATATTATGTAGTACTATCAATGAAAGAAAAAGGGTACAATATTAATTTAAAATACCATTTTTGAATTCATAAAAAATAAAGGGGAGCCACTCCCATCTAATATTAACTTGTTTGACATTATGGTAAAGGTTAGGGTTATAGTGGTTAACGCCACCTTCAACAATATTTCAGTCATATCGCGGCGGTCAGTTTTAGTGATGGAGAAAACTTGAGTACCCAGAGAAGAACAGCGACCTGTCGTATGTCACTGATAAATTTTACCACATCATGTGTTTATTTTTTTCTTGTCATGGGTTCGAAACAAACTTGACAAGTTTTTCGAGCGTAAATTAGACAAAAATATGAAATTTCAGGGCTTTAAGCGTTACAGTCTGGATAAGCGACAACCGAGTCTGAACATGCATGCTGGCGGGGCTACTGCGAACTTATCCAGGAAAATATTCTCCCGTACCAAGCTCTTTATCTACAAGTTCTGTTAGAGATAGAGCAAATCAACCTTTTTTTGTTCTCAAAGCACCCACTGAAAATGATATTAATGGATTGTTTATTACAAAATGGACACCGATCGCCGTGTATTCCCGTACACCGGAAATTGATGGTGGTGTACTGTATAAATTGATGGTGGCGTACCGTAAATTGCGATAGTTGAAGTGAATGTTCAAAGGATACATCAAGATGTCGGGTGGCATTTCTCTTTATATATTGATACATTTCGCAAACTAACTTGAATAGTATTTCCTGATATGTGCAAGCTATGCCATCAGAATATGATTTGTAAAACGAAGGATATGTACCACAGAACTACACTATCCACACAATTAGTGCATGAAATCTTAAGATACTGCAAATAACCACACAATAAAATATTTATTATTGGTCTCCGCATTTTATGTTTTTATTGCTGGTTATATCAACAACTATTACAAATTGTCAATTCCCCCTACAAATTTAATATGTAGACATCATTATTTTGACTTCTCTGGTTTAAATTCTTTCCAAAAAAGTGATTTTGGAAAGGTTTTAATCTTTGATATAAAAATATTTTTGACAGTCGAAGTTCATTTTGATCATGGAACTCGTCATGCACGAATGAAAAATATTTTT
>MJUT01032711.1:365751-384412 GCA_002080005.1 Gigantidas platifrons
TTAGAGCCCTTGGTGTAGTCTTTTAAGAAGTGTAAGAAAAATGGTGATATCTATTTTATTGTTTTAACAGTATTGATGTAAAAAAATATATGGATAAAAATATAGGGTGGTGCTTAACTTTTGTCGGAGTGTACATATATGTGAAAATGTGGCACTGCTTTTTGCATGTTGTATTTCCCTTGTAAGGATTTTTCCAAAAAATCACATAAATAATGAGTTGGATTTTTGCATTTTTCTTTGCCTTTTCGGTAGAGTTTATCTCAAAAAAGAGACAGAGGAAATCTCGACATTCTACTGCAAGGTCTGAAAGGAACATACTGATTGCAAGAATGAAATAAGTGTGTAAAGTAATGCAGCAAAACCTGTGTAAACCAAACTTTTTTGGGACCAACTTTTGTGTTCAGAATAGACAGGTGTTATACAGGTTATATTAACAAAGATTTCCCACATAGGGAATTTATTTAAAAATTTGGTTTATACAGGCTTCCATTTAGGCAGGTCTCACTATACCACTGCTTTACACTGGAAACTGGCTATGTAATCATACAAGGAAACAAAAAAAAAGAAAATGAGTTTCAAACTTTTTATTTTATTTCTTCACTTTTTCATAATGTCAGTAAAGAAATGCAAACAAAATATGTTTTGCACAGATAAAATACAGTATACTCACACAAAAATAAATACCATAACATCTCTATAAAGATACATCTTGGACGGATGTAAATTGATTCATTTAAATAATAATGAATTACAGCACATGTGTCATAGCTTGATGACAAAAATAGATCTGACAGGGACAGATATAGTTTCACAAATATGAGATCAAGATAACAAAATATTTAAGAATCTAAGAATGCCATCATTTATTTATAAGAGAAAGACATCCATTTTGGATTTTTTGTTGGTTGCTGAAAATATCTGGCCAAGAAAGAATCCTGTGAATTGGAAAATATTAAAAGAAAATAATAGGGTACATAGAAAGAATATATATATTTTTTCAATATTGTAATTTAATCACTTGGAAGCCTGGGCCAAAGTGATATTTGTTAACAGGCAAAATAAGACAATAAAGAAAAAAAAATTCCAAACTGACCAAAAAAATTCTGAGTTCTGAACCATCCTGATAATAAAATGAAAGATGGGGTTCAATTTAATATGACATGATAAAAGGCATACATGTACGACTATTCACAAAGTCCAACTTTTTAATTGATTCCAATTGAATTCTGAGTATTCACAGCAATTTTTTATTTATTTATGTTGAGAAGATATTTGTAATTGTTTGTGATGTGGCAAGACATCAAACAAACACTGAACCATCAATAATTATAATTCTTTTACTAATTAAAATTGTTTATTTGTCTTAAAGTTAGTTTTTACCTGTATTAAAAAAAAGTAGAGAAAATAGTTACAAGTTTTCCAGAAAATTATGTTTGAAGGCAGATCGACTAAACAAAGTCTTAAATGATAAATTTAGACATTTATCTAGTGACAAAATCAAGATTTTATGGATAATGCCGATTTGATCCTAAAGCTACAGCAAAATTAATATCTTGAAACCATGGTCAGTAAAAATAAACAGTGGCAGGTAAGTAACTGATGAAGATCAAGGTGATGTTCTAATCAATCAATCAATCTAATCAATATGTATCAACAATTCATGTATAGATGGTAACAAAAAAATAATAAACCAACATAGATTATAAATATATACTATCCTTGATTGGTCTTGTGATAAGTTACTTCTCATAACAATGTCACATCGCAGGGGAAGCCTATCAACGATAGTATGTTCATCGATAATTTGTCAAAGTGACGTCAATTTAACATCCCGTTAGAAATCAACGATAATAATTGTTTGTATCACACTTGTTGCTTGACAATAGATATGAATTACCACATGTAAAGATCAAAGAAAAAATTTACGAATCATTGACAATTGGGAAATATTTCATATATTCTTCACAAGTAAATGTTTAACTAAAAAGACCATATAAACCTGAAGACATGTATTTAAATAAACAGATGTAGATGTGACATCGTTGTGGGAATTGAACATAGTAAAATGCTTCATGTAGTTCATACAAAGGATAGAAGGTATTCTTAAAAATATGGAAGAAAGTGATAGGACACTTTTAGTAAATTAAGGCCCATAACTCCAGAATGGAATAACTGGTCAAGTACGTAATCAAATTTTGGCTTCCTTTTATGGTTCATATTTTTTTATTATTATTAAATATCACAAATAATTTGTTTAATGGAACTTAAGTTATGGAGCAGAAACCAGATGCTGGACTAACGGACGTACGGAAATAGGTAAAACGTAATGCCTCCGACACATTTCTGCAGGGCATAAATAATCTTTTATATATTTATGTAAAATAACAAATATTGAATTTTTTTTGTCTAGTATTGAAATCTATAATGATAGTAGTTTTGTTTGATGGCGATGATCACATGGTATTTAGTTTTATATCTATCTGTACAATCATCATCAGTTTATCATCAGGAAGGTTGTAAACACTTCTAGATCTACTAGATTATGACCCCACATGATAACACTTTACTGTTATTTAACAAAGATTGATGATTTTCCTTTGACAAATCCAGGTTCTGAAATATGTTTGGTTTAGGTTTCGTTTTAACTCCACTTTCAACAATATTTCAGTTATATTGTGGCGGTCAGTTTTATTGGTGGAGGAAACCGGAGTACCCGGAGAAAACTACTGACCTGTCGCAAGTCACATAATGTTGTACACCTCGCCCTGATCAGGATTCGAACTCATAACATCAGTGGGGATAGGCATGATGACCCCTCCAAGTTCTGAATTAAACACTCAAAAACTAACCAAACCTATATCAATAATTCTCAACATTTTGTGGCTCTACAAAGACATGACCTTAATTTCTATCGACATATGTTGTTTGTTTTTTGTGCTTAATGATTTGAGGTGAGGAAAGGTGATTTTCATTTTGTTAATATTTGTGGAATTGTTGACCATCACTGTTTAAACGTTCTTTTCATAAGAAGGTAAAAAGCCAAATTTGAAATACATCTCAAAGACTGACTTGATCTATTTTGTTGATACTGGTGGAATAGTTGACCATCTCTGTTTAAGTTTTCTTTTCATATGAAGGTAAAAAGCCAAATTTGAAAAAAAGTCTTCTCAAAGACTGACTTGTGATCTACAAGAATATCAGTAATAAGAAATGTGACATTATCATCAAGAAAGGATGCAAAACGAAGAAGAAGGCAAACTTCACGTCCCTGCCATGCTAAGCATGTGACATGGAACTTACAAAAACCAAATTACATGCATAAGTTACATAGTATATATACTTTGTTACAGTACAAACATATTCTTTGTTCTTAATAAGTAATTTAAAACCAAATATTTCAATAGACAACATAATCCTGGGGAAATGTTAGTCACAAATATCATAACTGCTTGACAATACTCCAGTCTCTCTCTTATTAGGCAACCCCTTCTGAAATGAAAAAGCAGCCTTATAAGAGGAGTGGCCTCTCTTGAGGGGGGCAATTTAGTAGTATATTATTATGTCAGTTCATCTGAAATATGGCCAGATTAGAGGGGTGACCTCTCTTTAGGGGCAGGCTTATAAGAGGGGGACTACTGTATAGTAAAAGGGGAGAGAAAAGATCATTGATCTGCCCCTTTTTACCATCCTATTAAAATTGGAGCATGCAAATTTGAAAGTCATAAAATTTACACTTGTGATATTTGTCCAGATTGAAAAAAATAAAATAATTAAACCAGTAAAAATTATGGTGTAAAGTATACATATAGATCTTTTTGCCCATTCCTCATCTGATTCTAAAATTATACAAGTTTTATAGAGCAACTGAAGAACAAAGAATTCAAGCATAATTTTCTTACAATTTGTAAATATTTGAACCTTGTAAAAAACAATTCAGAGGATAATTTTATAGAAAAAAGAATATTCACAAATTGTTACAAAAAATATATATTATTTTGATTGAACTGGGCATGAAAGGGGACCTTTTCGCCACCTTAAAGGGAACTAACTCCTATAACACACATATTTTTAGAATCAAGCTAGAAATCTGCAAAATATCTATTGGTTTAATAAGTCATGTATAAGTTAACAACCTCAATGTTTTATAGTTTAAAGTCACCATTTATGTGAGTAGAAAATATGGCACTTCAAACATAGTGGAAAAAGTTAAAAAAAAATATAAAAAAAGTATCAAATTCTACATCAGTGAAACCTGTCTAAACCAACCTCCTTGGGACCAGCTTTTGTGTTCAGAATAGACAGGTATTCAGTTTATACAGGTTAAATCAACAAAGATTTCCTGCATTGTGACTATATTTAAAGTTTGTTTTTTACAAGGTAAATTAACAAAGATTTACTTCATTGTGACTTTATTTAAACTTTGGTAATTCTGGTTAATTCAAGGTTCGTTTTCACTAGACAGGTTTCTCTGTATAAAGAGAAATGGAATGTCAAACAAAGGCAATGTTAATTTGTATAAAATAAAAAATCGACTCATCTTTTAACAAAACACAACAAACACAACAGTATGTTTCTTAATCAGCAGTTTTAATTGCACACTTTATAACATCAACAAAATAATGCAAAAATTGTTTTATATCATACATTGTATAAAATCAGAAACTCCACTAATGAGCCTGTACATGTGTATCTCGCTCATATAGTCGTAAACTGATTTAATTATAGAATCATAAGTAATTAATTAATTCCAAATACTGATCCGTGTAATCAGCGACTTTATTACAAGATTTTTTTTTATTTATCCCACATAAACTATGGAACACAATGCAGTACCCTTGGGTTTTAGATTAAAAAAAAAAGACATGAACATCAAGGTGGACACCACCAAAAAAGATAAGAATGACATTAATGTTTCTGCTCTTTTTAGACAACAATTTGTCAGTTGTTTGGGCTTTTTGTCATTGCAGGATAAACATAATATACGTACATTGTCAGAAAATATTAAATTCATATGCACTCGCTATGAAACAGGACAGAAAGGCTTGCCAAAGGCTCTCTTTTCTACCCATTTCTAAAGCTTGTACAATAATTTTTATATTTTCTATATTGTCTATATATAAATCAGATAAATTTCATGTATTTTTAAAAGACTTGAACACAAAATACTAAAACAGTCAATAATTAATTAGTTTAGTAATATACCAATGTATTAATACTGATTAACAGATATAAATGTACAACTAACACAGAATTTACTGGTGTTTTAATATAAATGAGAATAAAAATATTTTATATCAGTTTTTATCATATCATTGTAAACAACATCCGATTTTAATCCTTCGTTTCTTTTTTAATTATTAAGTAAATCTTAAAACAATATTAATATTGAACTATTTAACAGACTGAAAAAAAATATACAATTTTAAACTAGCAAATTCTGGACGGTTTTGTATATCACAAATTAAATAGCACTAAATATGAAAAATAAATAGCTGAGAATGACAAGCTAGCATACTACATGTACATGTATGTGTGTAGAAAAAAACAAAAACAAAATAGTGTGCTTATTCATAGAACTTCATGTAAAACAAATGTCAATATGACCAATATATATCATACACAATGTACGAGGTAAATTTGTAATGCATGTTTTAAAAAAAAAAATGAAAATAGAAGCAATGCAGCAACACATCTTTCTACAAGCTCTTCAGAGCTTATGTTGTATGTTTTTATACTCCGACTTTAAATAAAATTTGTATCTGTATCTGTATCAATAGTATGTGAATTATTACCCTCCCTTTATTTTTTAGATCATTGTTTAGTCAATGAGATTTAAAAAATATTGTCCAAATATATAAACTAATTGCATATTATTTTTTTTAATCCATATACATGCTTGATGAATATGCATTATTTTTTTATATAAAAATTTATACTTTATGTAAATTTCTGAGGTAATCCAATTTAATATTTCATTGCTTTTTTGAGAATGTGTTATTTTTCAGTATTTTTTTAACCCCACCCATAACCGACAACCAAAGATTATCCATGTATAGCAACAAGCTCATTATCACTCTCAGAGACCAACAACATCACCTATTCCGGCTAAGTTAACCAGCCACGCCTGAACAAAAGGGGATAATCCATGTGTATTATTACCCTCAGAGACCGACAATATCATCAATTCCGGCTGAGTTTTACAGTTTAATTTTTCACATCTGCCCAAGATAACAATGGTCATACAACAAGTTGATCATACAATTTTGTCAGTTTTATAACTACCAGTAATTCTGTAAAAAAAATGTCATTTGCAGAAGTCTCTGAAGAGAACATACAATATCTGGTAGCAACAAAAGATAGCAAAATCTACCAAAGCATTCTCTTTCTAGAGACAATAAATAAAACAATTAGAAAATATTTTCATTACACAATTATATCAATTTAAATTACATGTCAAGTTATGAAGGTGCATGATTTCTTCTTATAACTGATCATGCAGCTCTTTTCTGCTTTTTTCCCTTCCATCGACAGCAGCATATTGAATATCAGCTTCAAGTTTCCATGGGAACCCGTGATGATTTTCAAACTTGAAAATACACCGATGTTTTTTTCCCCATCTTTCCATTGACAGCAGCATATTGAATATCAGCTTCACGTTTCCATGGGAACCAGCGATGATTTTCAAATTTGAAAATACACAGATGCAGTACCCTCCATATCATCCTATCACAGTTGTACAAAACACCCTGTTCTTTCCATTATGACTTGTATTAAATGCGATTTTTCTGGATTTTTGTTTTATTTCATTTTTCAATGGACTGAAAGACTAGTAACATTATTTTTCATAATTTATTAAAATTCTAATTCAAACTTTTATCGCGGTAAAGGTGGTTTTGATGGTAAGCCAGGAACTCTGGGTAATTGTCTACGTATTCTAGGTTGATTTGACGATGGTTGTAAGATAGCATTAGCTGTACCAGGTCTATGTAAAGGAATAATTGGCGGTTGTTGTTGTGTTTGAACCACAGGTTTAGAGTCAATAGCACCGATTGGCTTTCTATTCTCAAATGCAGGACTGAAAATAAAAAATAGAAAAGCTATTATTCATTTATGTAATTGTGTATTTTGACAACATTTAATGTAAATTTTAAATCTTTTATACACAAATGTAAAATACAATACATTGGTTGTAAAACATCCATTTCATTAAGATTGATCTGATTCTGGCTTCGGTTGGTTGATTGGTTTATGGTGTTTAACACCACTCTCAACAATATTTCAGTTATATCGTTGTGATCAGTTTTATTGGTGAAGGAAACCGGATTACCTGGAGGAAACCACCGACAAACTTTATCATATATTATTATATTTTAATCTATGATAGATTTTGATTGGATTAAATTAGTCATGTGATAATAAAATAATTGAGATGTTTTGCCAAAATTTGTGCTGCTAGGAAAAAACCCTATTGTTCCCCGCCGAACAACCCAATTTTCCCCCACAAGGGAGATAACCTATAAAACATTGGCAAAAATTTGCACTGCCGGGAAACAACCCTATTGTTCACCGCCGAACAACCCAATTTCCCCCCCACAAGGGAGATAAACTATAAAACATTGGCAAAAATATAATAAAACAATTATGGCCCTCTGTGTAGGGAAACATCCAGATTTGTCAACCCTCATGGGGTTGTTTTGCCTCGGGCAAGCCCTCGGGAAAACAACTTCCCCCTCAGGTTGACAAATCTGGATGGTTCCCTACACAGAGGGCCGTAATTGTATAATGTTGTATTGAGTACAGACTCTGGCTTTGGAAATAATCAATGTCTCAATATTAAGCCATGATCATATCCACTTTAAGGGGTAGAGTGGGTGCATGATAGATTGATTGTTGTTTAACACCAAATTAGCAATACTTCAGCTATATCATGGTGAGGACAAGTAACATTCGATGAAATGATAATATTGATGTCTCCTTTATACTAGACCAACATGTTCAGTTGGATTTTTATAGTGCTCTCACTGATACAACAGTCTGCGGGTAGACTCGGTCAACCATGTTATCTCGAGTCCGAGACCACCAGTTTTTGCTAATACTCCTTAAAGCTGCATACTTGGCTGATAAGCAGCAGATACCAATGTTATAGTCTTTGGTTTTACCAGCCTGGCATTCAAACCCACAGTCTATCACAGTCAAGGCAAACACACTAACAATTACACCACCATGTGGTTGTGTAATGAGTAAAGGTCGGTGTTATAATCTAGAAAGTATTAAACCAAAGCCTTGTTGTTTTTGCATTAAGCACACATCACTATACATACAGAGCACAGACTTGTCAAGACTGAGGGTCAAAATGTGTACCTGTGGCATAAAATGTCTCATTTGGGCTGTTACCTCAATGAAAAAGTAACTAATTCACTTCATGATAGAGCAAAAAATAAAACTGCTCTCTAGGTGTTAAAGCACTATTAACTCAATCTAGCCTAGTTTAAATAATGACACACGGCTAAAGGCATTGTCATAAGAAATACTCATTTTTTGTCTGCATCTCTGCTCGATAAAAACAGTATATTAATAAAACAAAGCTTTAATTCTGTTATTTATGAGAGTTTAAGAAAGACCTTTTCCCTTGACAACTGAATTTCATTTTTGTTGTTGACAATTCAGGATGGCAAGCACTCCCCACTGTACATTTTGAAAGCGATATTCTTAATCTATATTTAACGGCCATCTATTACCTGCATTAATACATTAGCCGCACCCCTTTGGCTCCCAAAATCTCGGAAGAAAAGGTAGATCCAACATTTAAATTAGATTGTCTTTTTTCTAGTACAATTCCTACCTGAGAGAACTTCCTGCTAGCTGTGACATCGTGGGTGGCTTCACAGGAGGGGTCGGTTTCCCTTCCCTGGTAGGTATTCTACCTAACACAGGGGGACTGGCTGCTCTGATAGGAGCTATAGGAGCCATTCTTATAGGTGGTATGGGTGGACTTGGTTCTAAAGGATTTTGGTTTATTGTAGGATCAGAAAATTGTCTATCAAGTTCTAGTGATTCTTCTAACTGTGGAGATATACTTATTTTTCTCTTATCTCCACTTCCTGTCCTTTTAAATGATGATGGAGATTGATCTGAAAAAAAAGAAAAAAAACCCACTATACATTAATTGCCTGGTAAAAAGAACTGATGTATTTATTATTGAAATTTACAGTTCCTAAATAATGTTTATTTCCCTTCACAGTGCATTTCCTATCAATTCAACCTGTATTAAGCGACCACCTGTCTTATGTGGCTCTTTTCTTGGAAGGTCACATTAGACAGGTATGACTGTATTATCAATACTCAGGTCAATCTCCTTCAGGTATAGGTGACCTTAGCTGATTTTGTCTATCCTGTTTATGCCCTTTGATTTTCTTGCTCCTGAAGATTTTTAAATTATTTGACTTTCCAATCTTTTGACTTTGAGCGTACCTGATGAAGGTTACTCTAGAAATGTGCCGTGCACACTAAATTAGACATCTACCTTTTTATTAGAGAAATGACATCGGTGACAATTAAGCATACAAAATAAAAGGATTCCAATTTCAGTGTAGAAGGATGAGTTGTGATAACATGGTAGAGTATAATGTGTAAGACAATGTACGATAGCAATGATTGATAAAGTGATGCCTGTATGTTGGCCATGGAAGTTAAAGCTCAACTGAGATAAGTAATTCCTTGCATAAACAACTGTAGAACTTTAGCCAAATCTAGTTTAAATATCACATTGTAATTTAGAAGATTCATATTTTAATATTGAATCCACAAAAAAAATCACTATTACATGATTTAAGTAGCAACAATTTTATTATATATGTAAATTACAGTGTAAATCTGCATCTCACAATGGACCCAAAACAAATCCAGAAAAATCATGCTTCTTATCCTATGTTTTCACATTTACAGTACTTTATAATAGTATTGATATATGCATTTGATTATTTTGTGGCTACATATCAATTTGTATTTACTGTTGCTAATAGTGCTTTAAATTTTGTTTCAGTTATTCCCCCTTTAAGATACAAACCTGCAGAGTTTTCTCCCTTTGTTTTACCTAAACTAGTAATGCCTTCTATTGTAAAGTTATCATCCAATTCTTCATCCGTAGTTATCTCATCCTCGTCACCAGATAAATTGATAACGTCATCGTGTTCATCATGGTTAATTACTAATACTTGTGGTGCTTTAGCAGCCTGTATCACTTCCATTCTCCTATAAAATCACAAATATAATTTTTTTTTTACAATTTAAATAAATTACATGTCTGTTGCATTGAAATAAAATATATTGGTGGTTGTAGGATAGATCTTTGAGGAACTTCACATTTCATGTTTCCAATTAATGCTTGAGAGACAATTCTTTATTATTACTTTTTGTTTTTTATCAGTTATATTTTTTTCAAGACAAGTTGTAAAAGATTTCCAGAAATTCCATATGCATTTAGCATTTTTATCAGTTCTTATGTCAAACACGATCGAATGTTTTTGATATGTCAAAACAATTTGCTATTTTCCAATGCTAAACATATATTGTGATAAATTTCAATCAGTTGATAAACAGTAGAATAGCCATGCATGAAACATGATTGAAATATGTATATTGTCCAACAAAAAGTTATAAATATATTTGAAACAGCCCACTTAAATACTTTACCAACGCAGCTCTGTAGTGAAATATGTCTACAATTTGATGGATCAGATTTAGTACCTTTCTTAAAGACAGCAATAACAAAAGCTGATTTAGAAAGACACGGACATCTCATCTACCACATTGCAACGAAAAAAATAACAAGGGCAACGCAAAGCGTGGCATATCCCCTCGCCTAAAAATTTGACCCGGTGACCTTGACCTTTGACCTTGAAAATCAATGGGGTTTCAGATTCTCTTAAGGACTAAGTATGTACCAAGTTTGTTCAAAATCCATTGAAGGATGTTGATTCTAGGGTGTTCACAAGGATGTTACAGAAGGATGGATGGTAGCGTTACTATATCCCTTTGCAACTTCGTTGGCGAGGGGATAAAAATAATTTGTAACGGCTTACAAAAGGCTTATTAAACCAAGTTTGACTGCATCAACAGTTAACCATGAAACAGTCTTTTGAGTAAATTTATCCATCGTCGGTAACCCATAGATGATCAGGCTTCGTTTACTCTCTACTCATCACCCATAGGTCAACTGGCAGAGAAATCCTAATGATATTAATAACTACCAATCAAAATCATCGTTTGATATTGCTATTCTCAATTGAGGTGAAAATGCTATACAGAAAAAATGGAAGTTTCCATAATTTGGAAGGAATTCCTTTCTTAATATACTGTGAATTCATTTAATTTCGTTGGTACCAATTTTGGTGGATTGGGAAAAAAGGCATTTCGTGGGATAGTTAAATTCGTCGATTGCCGATTACAAAAAATAAAAAAAATGTTTTGAAATTTGTGGATTTTCACTTCAAATTCGTAGATTTTGCGTGTCGCGATTCTACAGTAAAGTATTCATTTTAAGTAAATTTACAAGTACGCCAAACAAATATGGATCATTGTTGTACATTATCAGCTTGTTACAATTTTGATAATTATTTGATTGCATAATTTTGACAGTACCATTTACATTTGTTTCCTTATTAATATTTCACAAAAAGGGTATGTTTTTTTGCTAAACTTCACACTAGGAGTCAAAACTTAAATTATAATTCTTTGTACTCTACGGGAACATGACATGCCATAAATGATACATATAAAACAGTTGCATTAAACGGTAAAGAAAAAAGGTGTGAAATTCTATGTCACAGCAGTTAAACATCACGTGTCAACAAATTAAAATCCTGACCTCCGGCCGTATACGATACCAGTATACAGACCGTTAATCCGATTATTATCACCAATAAACTTTATGATTGTCAATCAAAATGTTTACACAGCAATTATAAAAGGCGACAATAATATTAGTATTATCGATTGAAATTTTACCAAAAATGTTTTGTATTTATTTGTGTCAACACTTCATTAAACAATACAAAAATACCGGAAGTTATTACTGCAAAATGTTTTCATAAATGTCACAACAATAAACAATTTATTCCAAGAGTTTACATGTTTATCAATCACAAAATGACACACAGGTACATTTATTTTAGATTCACAAGACATGCATTACAATTACATCATGTAACAATCTTGAATTACCTACATGGCTACATACGTTTGTGTTGTCAAATCCTTGCTTACCGCCAAACGGAAATCAAATGGTCATTTTTCGTCGAACATTTAAATTCGTGGTTTGCTGGCACCCATGAAAACCACGAAAATTGGTATACCACGAATAAAAATGAATTCACAGTAGATACATTTAAAAAAGATGTGATTTGATTGATCACATGACTACGAGGATTTCTCTGCCAGTCCAAACCACGGGTTACTGACAATGAAATTTATCGTGCAAAACCTACTTTTCATGAAGCTTCTTCCATTCTTTAAGTTCATTTGTAATATCTTCTCTATCTCTCTCATCATCAGGAGGAGCATCAAAAGTGTGCTCATCTTTATGCTGAAACTAAAATTAAAAGTGTGCTCATCTTTATGCTGAAACTAAAATTAAAAGTGTGCTCATCTTTATGCTGAAACTAAAATTAAAATTGTGCTCAACTTTATGTTGAAACTAAAATCAGTCATATTTAGCATTAAAACTTTAAAAATCCTGAATAATAACTATATACATAATAGACTATTTGCATTTTTCCCGATTTTGATTGTAAAATAATAGTCGCCATGATATAGCTGAAATATTGCTGAAAGTGGCATTAAACACAATAAATCAAATCAAATCTGAAATTATATGTTTTAGAGGAGTTATTACCCTTTAATACATGCCCAAGGGTTTACCTTTCATGCAAAGTTCAATGAAAATAACTTATATTTTACTCCATAATCTGTTTGCTATAAAATTATCCTGTGATTTTTTACAAGGTTCAAATATTTACAAATTTTGAGAATATTATACTAAACTCGTTGTCGTTTCCATTACTGTTACTAGACCAGGTACAATTTTGCATTTCGCAGGGGAAATAACTGGTATTAAAAAGGTATAAAAACATATTATTATATAGATAGGTGTGAATTATGGGGATTTATCCGTGAAATAAATTCCGGTATTTCACATGTGAAATATCAGTTTTTTCCCGCCGGAACTACTTTTACAAAACTATAAGTGTGGTGGTTACGTCCCTTGTTGTGCAACGGTGAATATGATACCATTGTAAGCTGAAAAAATTCCGTGAAATGTTATTGATGACTTTGGCACATAACCAAGATGCCGTCATTGACGTCATATGAAGACTTGCAGTTTGAAATGTAAAGATTCGACGCTATTTGGCTTCGTATACGCTTCAATTGTGATTTAATTTAACTAAAATAAGCTTTTTAATTATTTTTGTACATTGTTGTAAATATGAAAAATAGGATTTCACATTTTCAAGATGGCAGATCCTTCCAACTGAACTCTGTAGTATCATTGCTCGTAGATTCACACGCGTGCAATCAAATATACAAATAAAAAAAAATATAAGAAATTTTGAAAGTCTATATAATAAACAGTATAACTAAATCATACATTTTGAATATCAAAATAAGACCACTCGTGACCGAATACGCATCAACGATTAAACTCGTGGACGGAACAAGTTCCGTCCACTCGTTTAATCCTTATGCGTACTTCGGTCACTCGTGGTCTTATTTTGATATTCAAAATCTACGATTAGTTATACTATATTTATTTTATAAGCAAATCGGGATAGTACAAAAGGTCTTTCATTCTTGTGATAGTGTGTGGTATTTTTGAGTGCAGTTTTTTTTATTATTATTTGTTTATATCTCTATTGTTGGGTTGGGATCCTATTAACTGGTTTAACACAGCCACATTTTTGTGCCTGTCTCAAGCCAGGACCTGGATTTCCAACATCATATGGCATGGTCTTTTATTTATGTTTAATGAGTTCAGGTGAGAGGTGATTGTTCGTTTTGTTGATATTGGGGGGACATTTTTGTTGATCATAGCCTATGATCAACCATAACCTAGTGTACTGGAATGCACAATCTAATTAAAATTAGATGTTTGTGGTATCTTTTTCTTATTTATGTGATACACTAACATCTATGGGGTCATGTCAGAGTTCATATTTCAAACCGACCAATTAGCGACTAGCCTACTAAATCTTTAGGCATCAAAACGGAGTACATTCCAAGAGCTGTTGTCTGACTGGTCAATATATTTACCTGTCTGCATATGATTGGATGGTCAAAGATGAATGAAAGGTTACATGACATCACCCTAAACAGGATTTTTTTTAGATGTTAATGTATTGTCAAAGAAAAAACCCCAAACATATAAAACAAACATTTAAAGAAATCAGTAAAATATTTACCTGTGGGAACAGTTTAATTTGTGTGGCTTCTTTTGGTTGGTTATATTTTCTCCTCGCTATTAAAGCTTTTGATGGATTACCACAGACCACTCGACCCAGGGTCAAATCACTGATGGACTCATCTGTAGGTGCGTTAGACCCTAAAATAGTTTTTAAAATCTCATTGTAATCATGGTTTCATATTGGAACAAGAAGAGATAAATGACAGATTGAATTAAAGGTGTAGATGGAACAAAAAAAATCATTGAATTGACTATAAACTTTCCAAAGTTTAAAACTGTCTTTAAATGTCTCACTTAATATACAATAAGTTACACTTTGGAAGGTCAATAACAGGAAATGTGGACCCCAGGACTGTGATTCGCAGGTGACCTATCAGGTCACAGGTCAATAAAAAGATTTCTATAAACAAAATTGTTTTAACTTCTTTTCACCTACCAAAAACAGCATATTTCAACATAATCACTTTATAATAATTCACATTACTTTTAAAGTGACTTGATGCAAAAGCAGGAATATGATTGTACTGTAATTGTTAACCTTGAAAAAGACCACTGGCAGAAACATTGGTGTACTAGTATTTATAAGAATTAAAGGAACATTGATACATATATGACTTCCCCTTTTGCTTTGGGAAAAATTGGAAGCGATTTATAAAAATATCTTCAATAAACATTCCTTGAAAATGACAATGCATATCCATAGTAATATAATAATAGACAGTATACAAAATAAATATCCATTTTTAATAGGGTTAGGGTTATGGTGTTCAACGCCACTTTCAACAATATTTCAGTTATATCAGTCAGTTATATCGGTGGAAGAAACCAGAGTACCTGAAGAAAACCACTGACCTTTCGCAAGTCACTGACAAACTTTATCACATAATTGCATTGAGTACATCTCACCTGAGTGGGATTTGAACTCACAACTTTAGTGGTGATAGACACTGATGACAAGATAGTTATAAATCCAACTAACATACAATCATGACCACTAGTTTTATTATACAAATTTCAAAAGGGAAACAACCAAGAATAACAGAGTATTAACTTTGACACACAATTTGAACTAAAAAACATTATATCAATTATAATACCATCAGTATTGGGTCTATTTCCTGAAGTCCCTGGTCTTGTTCCAGTTGAGGGTCTAGCCCCTATTGTTGTAGCAGGTCTTCTTGATCCAGTTGAAGGTCTAAAGCCTGTCCCTGGTCGTAATACTGTTCCAGGTCTGTAACCAGTTGTAGGTCGAAATGAAGCACTACCAGGTCTGCTTGGAGGACCTAAAAAAATAATTCTTGCAAATAAATGGACCTGAAGTGAAAGAATCTGTTGGTGTCCAATTTAAGAAAATATGTAGTAGTATTAGATTATTTGATAAATTACATATTAATACATTTTAGTGCATGAAAAGACTACGAGAAACTTAATTTGTTATTATTAAAAAACTATGAAAGTAATTTTCCTCAAATAATTTTCATTTGATAACAATCTATATTTTCTGACACAACCATTCCTACCTTTTCTTACTAATACACCAAATCAACATACAAGATAGATCTGCACGTGAAAATTTGAAAATTTACCATTTTTTATTCCCTTTTGGTAAGCTTTATCCCAGAAACCTTATAGAATAGTAGAATTTTTTTTACATAATACCATAGGGTCTTATCATGATCAATTCAAAGCCATAAACCACATCAAAATTGGATGAAAAATAAACAAATTCTATATACCAGGTACCACCCAAATAAACAAAATTTTGGAATTTGAGCTTCTTTACAAATAATTTGTTTTAAATGGCACATCAGTAACCAATAAAGATAAACATTAAACTTGGATGAAAAGCAAAAATGCTCAAATTTTGAAATTCCCTATTTTTGGCTCCTTTTAGGTCCAAAACATAATGGTTACACATAATAACACTAAACATGTCTTAAAGGGATTTTCCTAAAAAAAAATATTCATAAAAAACAGGTGAACAAAAAAGCTCCATGCACAATAAACAGAAACACTGTTTCAAACTGTTAATCTGTGCCAAGGACCATTGTGTTTAAAATTCATAAGAATCGGTCCACTAAAATAAAAGCCGTTTCACAGAAACCACTGTACATTTTTGTATATACAGATGATAACCACAACCCATCTGTAACATAATACAACCTAAAACTTTTAGTGGTCATAAGAAAACCATCGTACCAGAAGATTGGTTATCATCAGAATCCTCCTTGAGATTGAGATCGTTCTGTAATTCTTCTAAATATGCCCAGTCTGCATCAAATACATTGGTTTTCTTAGTAACTGATGCCCCCTCCTTCAGAATTTCATCATCAAGATATCTTAGTTGAGGTATTACTTTTTTAACAGCTTGTCGATAGTCGTAGTCCTCCTATAAGAGAAAAAAATGTTACTTAGAAAATGCATGTTGTTGTTGATTTAGATTACTGTTTACATGTAGGTTGTTTACAGTTTCTATGGTAACTTCAATGGTGAAGGTGTCCATTTTTCGTCTACTTCCACAACCAGTATACATGAATTACAAGGTTTGAGGGAGAGAGTGTGTGTTTGTTTAATGCCATCTGTGTCATTTTTTCAACTGTATCATCACTAGAACAAGTTACATTTTGATGAGATGATGATGTCTGCTTTGTACTAGACCAGCTCCCTTAGTTCGATCACTATAGTATTAGCTCACTGAAACAACAGTCCGAGGGCAGACATTTAGCGCTTAGAGTCATTTTTAATAAGATAATGCACTATATAAATACTGTAAATAATAATAATAATAATGTCGTTCCACTAGGACACTTTATTCTGATTCTAAGCCAACCAGTCTTTGCCCTTTCTCCTTAATGCTGCGTGCTAAACGGAGAAGCAACAAATACCAATTTTATAGTCTTTGGTTTGACCTGACCGGGGACTCGTACCCACGATCTACGGCACTCGAGGTGAACACCCTACCCATTACGCCACCGATGCAGTTATATATCCTGATTCTGAGTCAACCAGTCCTTGCTCTTCCTCTTTAATGATACATACTTAGAAGAGAAGCAAGAAATACAAATTTTATAGTCTTTACTTTGACCCGACCTGGGCTCGAACCCATGATCTACTGCACCTGAGGCGAGCATGCTGACCATTATACCACTGATGCAGTTAAATAATATTTCAGTAAAATATTTCTAGGTCTACATATATCTATAGAAAAGATTAAATTTTGAAACATACAAGATCACTGTCAGCCGATGGCTTTATACACACAGGATTACTTTCTAACGTCAGTTTCTTCAGCTGCGTACACATTGCTAAAAACTGTATCTGAGAGATTTCTTCTACGTTATTACTACAATAAACAAATAGACCAAATATATAAAGAAATATCACGAGGCACTAGTAACTAACTCTTATAAAGTACAAATGCTTGGGGAAAATAGTATGTGTTAACATTTATTAGGCCAAGAAAATAAATTACCTGCATGTACACTAACATTCTTGAAAAAAATGGTGTAAGTAGGTAGGCAAATGTTTTATTTAATTTTTTTTTACTGAGGTTGAACAGGACAAAGATCTGACTTGAACAGTGTTTGTCCAAATATGGCCATAACAACTTTAGGGTAGCACCTCCAGGGCTAGAAATTAACTTTTTTCACCACAAGCAAAACTTTGCTAGTTAAATAAAAATCTACTAGCAAACAGACTGACCTGACTAGCAACCAAATTTAACAAAAAATGTATGTTATTTTCATTGAAATACATGTATGTAACAATAAGACTGTAAGGTTTTATGTATTTTATTAATTTAAGCAATTCACTGTCACTATATCGCATTGTGAAAGGCGTCCTTGACCATTAAGTAAGTCGCTCCTGGAAATTCTGGCTTTTATTGGACAGTAATATAAAGAGCCACACACTGTACCCTCAAAAAATTCCATGTACCCCCAAATTGGTGGAGTTGGAGTATATGTAACCTCAAATGAAAAAAAGCTGTAGGCATGCTGCATCACTGTGCATGTACTGAACTTTTTTCATCTCAAATAACTATATAATTATTACCAAGATATAACTAATGACTGTTTTATCTTTCATCATGTAATGTGACAGAATAATTATTGTACAGCCAGTAAAGGAAATATGCCTGTCTGTTATTTTATTTTATTTTTTTGCTTTTTTTGTGTGAAAATTGTATAAAGGAGATGAGTTAGA
>MJUT01032711.1:396250-414612 GCA_002080005.1 Gigantidas platifrons
ATTGTAAAAAGAAATGTCAATTACGAAACGCGCATGAAAAATTCCGGATGATTAAGATGTTTAGCGATAACTAGAAAGTTAAAAAATGAAAATAAATAGTTATATGTTGAAACATTGATTGAAAATTTAAATAAACTAAAACGTGATTGGCATTGCTCCAAATCCAGATATTTTATGCAGGTCTCGTAATTGACATCCCTTTTACAATCGCCCGATAACGAATATTTCTGGTCTCTCCCCAGTTTCCACTGTAAGGACCTTAAAAGCCACTGTAATTTATAAAATACATATGAAATTTATTAAAAACATATAAATTTATTTGATAGAAATCATAACCATGCATTTAAATATCATTTTGTGCTTCTTGACTCATCTGGACTCATTTTCGAGACACCCCCAAAAATGAAGTTTGTAAGAATGTAAACAATGGAATTCCGTCAATTTCTCAGTCAATATTGGCTGAATCTCAACATTATGAGAGATATAAGTAGCCGAATTCCCCCATATACCAGGTATAATCATTAGACATTGTGTCATGATGCAAAACTACGAAAAATTGATCTGAAGTAATGCTTGTCCCAGTTCAAAATTTAGCGCTAAACAATTTCCAATTTTATCGAACATGTTGAAATGAATTTATACTTAAGATAAAAAGATTTCTACTTATTTCGAAATACTACTGATAATTATTGTTAATTATCAGACTAAAATAATTTCTTCTATGAAGATTAAATAAAATACTTGGACATAATTTACTGATGAATCCAATTTGTAATAAAAATCTAAGCTTTCATATATAAAAGAAAGTTAACCAACCCCGATATATTACAATATTATAAAAATAAACGATAAATGAATGAATGTATCCATATAGGATGCCCTCCTCCTTTTCTAGCTAAAGAAAACATGTATTTTTTGACAAATCAAGGGCATAATTACTCCAGAACGAAATTAGTGGTGAAGTACACATTGGAACTTTTATAATCCTTGACCTTGTGCATAAATTTCAAATGATTTGCTGAAGATCATAAGGACTTAAGTTTTCAAGTGGAAACTGAAATGTTGGATGTATGCACAGACAAGGGTATACATAAAACTTAATGCCCCACCCTGATACCTAGCGATTGGGGCATAAATATACGAAAAACAACATACAATACAAAATCTTACCTATAATACAGGGAGTCTTGAGCAACAGCCATTGAAGGAGAAAAGATAATGAAGTTACTCAATTTGAAAAATAATTTTGACTTTCTATGAGTAGCCTGTAAATATAAAATGAAACAAATGTCATTCGAAATGATAACATTTCTGTGAAAATAGTACTTCCCCAATAGTTAATAAAGCAATTGATAATATCCACAGATATTTTCCTATAGCATCTAATTATAACAACACCTCTGTATAAAACTGTTGTCGCCAAATATGCAGTATTAAATCAAGTACAAATCTAAATCAATATTGCTGTGACACTACATGCATATGTACATGTAGGCATGATATAGCTGAAAAATTGGAATTAAACAACAATCACTCAGTGACTTGCTAACTGAATAGTGAAAATCCACTGTGTCTTCTTCAAAATACAAGACTAGACTCTAAAAGTGAGTATCTTTATTTTCTTTGATGAAATCTATCGTTAAATGTTTTTAACAAAATTTATAAAAGGACAACTTGCCTACTTGGTACCAATCCAATGAATTTTATAACAATTTGTAAATATTAGCGTTTTATTTGTTTGTTCACTTGTCCGATCGGACAAGTAAACAAACATCATTCACTAGACTGAACCAAACTTTTACTTGTCTCAGGCTACCGGACTACAACTAATTTCAAGCCCTATTAAGTTGTGAGTTTGAATACCAATCATGGTGAGGTGTACCCAATGTAACCACAGACGCTTGTGTAGAGTCAAAAATATGCTCGCTGGACGTAAAATACCACAAGGTCGGACTCACTCCTACTACCCCTGTCACTTCAACCACCATTTCCCCCATCATAATGTCGATAGGACGCAAATATCCTACTAATTTGCGAAGTGAAATGATTTTTCTTCAAGAAAACAGATAATCTTCCGATTTTGTTGACAAAGGACAACTCCATTGGCCGCTCAAAAGCGAAAATAGGTCATGTGACATCTTCCGCCTTTCGGTCGTTCTCAGGTTTTATCATAAATAAATACTAAACACTAGAAACATTCCAAATTCAAATTACAAGGCGCCAAAATATGAACTTCTCAGATATATTTGGTAAGGCAATGATGGAACCCGAGAACGACTGAAAGGCGGAAGATGTGATCATGTCACGTGACCTATTTTCACTTTTGAGCAGCCATTGAGTTGTCCTTTGTCAACAAAATCGGAAGATTATCTGTCAGTATGGGGGTGTACAGTGATCTTGAAGGTTTTTTTCAGAATGGGCCCATGGCCCCTTAAAAAAAATTTCTATGGGCCATTCTGAATTTCAATGGGCCATGCTATCATATGAATGGGCCATTGTAAATAAAATAAATATCCAGCACAATAATGCATAGATATGTGTTTTCATACTATAGCTCATGTAACATTTAAATAAATATAATTGATTGAAATTGAATTGCTTTTAAGTTTTCTAGTGATTTCTACAGACTCTGGATTCACTCATCTTTACCTGCTTCACTACATTGTTATTCCAAGGACTGAAATGTTTAACTTTGCTCATTATCGAAACATACACTTTAGCATGCCACATATATAAAATTTCTCCATTTAATATCTATAAGCAATCAAATATCACTTATTTTTCTATTATTTTTAATACCCTACATAGTTATGATTATCAGGGCGAACAGGAAATAGTGCTTCAAGCTTCATTTCTCCAATCCAGTGACACTGATGTATAGCTAAATTTGCATTGTAGATTTCCTTATCTTGACCAATATAATTGAGAAACCACTTACATTTTGTACCACAAGGAACAAGAACAATTTCACAAGTTGAAATTGAATATAATCAAAATTACAGAGAATAAAAAATTAACATTTGATAACCTTTCATGCCTTTGTTATTGAATCTGTTCTCAACTCAGTTACACACACAGTAAATCAAATAAAGGTCAAAAGGCTTTATAAAGTCATACATTTCAAATGAATTTTTATTCCAAGTAAATTTTAACATGAACAGGACGGTACATGTATTTGGGGACATCTTTCTCGTTAGTAGCATCACAATCTGATGAGACAGGGACAGGGTACTTGTACGTCTTGTGAACCAGAATCAATCATATTTTCAGTTTCTTTTCTCACGGAATCGTCAGGATCGAAATTGTTATTTCCATCTCGACCAACAAACGAAAACAGTCTTCTGGCCAAGTAAAACAGGTAGACGCTGTTTTTTTCGGAGCCATTTTTCTATAAAATTCAACTAAATACCGGCAAACAATAACTCGCAGACACGTACTTTCAGAAATATAATTTTCCGTTAAAATAAAATTTCATATTGAATTTTGGGATGATTTTATACAAATTTTCATTCATTTGATTCATATTTGTCAAAAATTAAATTTACAAACGTTTATTAGGAGTAACATTTGAAAAAAAAGTCACATCATTGGTTGTTATTCTTTTCGGTATTTAGACATTTCATAATTGTATTTACTTCAGCGTTAAGCAAAGGAAAAACCACGAGACAGTCCGATAAATATATAAATAGGCAAAACATTCTCAATGATCCGATTTCGACACGAGTGTGCATAATTCAGTGGGGTTCACTGTTTTTCAAGGGGTCTACTGCAATTCGGTGTACCATGGATACCGAACCTTGCAAAATTATTGTGCGCCACACGGGCGCTTACATTTTACTTTCACTGCGCCATTTTTCAGCTTAATGTGCAAAATGCGCATGGCGCTGGACTTTCCCGATCACTGGGTGTAGATAGTAGGAAGCTATAAAAAATTGGTTATTCTTGAAGAAAAATCATATCACTACGCAAATTAGTACTGTCTTGGAACCGGTGTTCGCGCGTCCGGTGAGTTCGCGCATACATATTGTACATGTAAAAATTGCAAAATCATTGGAAAAGTTAAGATGGAGACTACTGGTATGTGAGGATTAACTCTAATTATATTAAAATATATCAAATGTTTTAAAATTTGAGCTTAATTTGAAGGAATAGGAATAAACTTCAATTTCGAAAACTTTCAAAATAAAATCTTTCCTTTATTCATTTTAAGAACCATCCAAAGTATGCATGCACGACATCACCGGACGTTGCACCATTTGTCAAAAATCGAGGGTCGGTTTGCTTACACTTTGTTTTCCAGGGATTCAGCCAGGATTTTGAGACCATTAGTCACTTTTGCGGAGCAACATTTTTTTTTCTAAATATGAATAGACAAGAATATAATGAGCTTAATCTTATAATAATTTACTTTTGATCTAATAGTAATACCACACAAGTTGTAATACCCCTCCCCCCTTTTTTTTTCTTTAAGTATTACTGTTCTTTGGTCTGATAAGTACCACACAAAATATAATAACCCCCTCCCCCACCCTTTTTGAAATGTTACTGTGCTTTGGTCAAATACCACAATATTTGTGGTCTTCAGTAGAAAAAATATGCCTCTGCCAATTTGCCCAATGGTCCAACTAGTAATAAAATATATAGAACAAACGTCCAAAACTGGACTGGAGAAAGTTGTAAAATAAATTATTATTTCTCAGACCTCATAATCAAATTGCAACAATTGGAATAAGAATACTGTAGTTATTTTTTTTTTCATTGCAGACACGTGTCTGTTTGTAAATAGTTCTATAAATAGAACGCAATTGTTAATACCCGGATGCAGATCGATAAAAATCTTATGGGTTCTCGTGCAGTGTATTTCAACAAATTGAATGATCAAGCGTTGCATATAAATGAACATATTAAATATGAGAACTAAGATTTCATGTCACAGAAATGGGAATAAATATATCAAAAGTTCGTTTGCTTAAAGGAAAAGGCCATGGTCTTGACAAGTTAGCGTGAAAATTTAAATGACAGTAAAAAAAAGACATTTGTGTTAATGAATATTAAAAATAGTATACCGTAAGGTAGAATTTGGTCATTGAAGTTGCCTGTTACACCAAATAATGGGGATCGCCATTTTTCAAAACTCTCCAATGTGGAGGAGACAAAAGCCTGAAAAGGGGCGTATCCATTCTCGGATTATACCTTCCCGTTACGTCACGCAATCGGTATCGTATATTATATCAGCATTGATCAGTTGCAATTGTATCATTAAAAATTATGTAAATCGTAAAATAACGTGGTATATATTTATCCTTTGATATTTACAAAATCATTATGACTTATGTTAAGCATTTTATTGCACAAAGTAACGAAGGGAAAGTGTGAGAAGATTTTTTGTGTGTAATTACCGATCCGGACAGGACTACCTGTCAACACAATGATCATCGATCAGTGACCTCGAAAAACACGGGAAAGTATGACAGCATTGGGGACAAAAAAGAAAAAAACATGTGTAAGCACAAAGCGAGTTAAAAATGACAGTTATTTAACCTACGGCCAATCACGTAAAACATGAAATTATACGTAGAACCCCCCTCCCCCGATACAAATAAACTCCTTTGTTTTATGAAAATGTAACATGGGATGGGAATATTAAGAACAAAATTAGAACGATATACATTTATAAACATTGTATTGCAGTTGGTCCGATATTAAAACATAACCAAACGGGCACGATGTTGGGAAGAGTCAGATACATGTTATTTATTCAACTAACATGATACGACTGAGTGACGTCACATGAAGAGGTGTCATGGCCGCTTACACTACGACAGGAAATTCCAAATATTCATATTTCTAATTGGGTATATTAATGTTAATAAAGGTGTTTTTTTTTTTTTAAATAATAAGTTATTTACGAATAACAAGTTATAATGAATTGAATTAAAACAACTTTTCAACTGACTGGTCTTTTCCTTTAAAAGTAGCTTTGGTGGATGCGTACTCCTATATTTTATTTTTGATGGTGTCATTTTTATTTTAAAGTTTCTTTAACCAAATATCATAACTTTTCGAGAGAATCACTTTCAAAATACTTAATGGATACGATAGATTTCAATAAACATGATATTGACATTTTCATGAATAAAACGTGGCAACAATAATTCGTTATTCCGGACATTGTGACGAATCGTGCAATGAATGACGATTACAAAAATATGTCCACTTTCAATACATACTGTGGCATTTTGAGTACATGTCATAACTATAAAAAAAAAATCATTATCGTTGATTGAATTCTTTGTCGGGATCATTATCTTTAACCAGGTAAATAAAGCCAGGTGAGATCGAAGATTACGCAATCAAAACAAAAATTCTATAATCCGTTGATTGGCATGCAGGGGTGTGGAAATATTGAAATATTCTACTTGTCCCCGGGCAAGTTATCTGAAAAAAGTTACTTGTCCGGAGAAAATCCTACTTGTCCTGTTTTTTTGTTTTTATTTGTTTTTTTTTTTATAAACATTTGATACTTGCAAACACAGTTGCTAACTAAAAAAAGGAAATTGAACTTGTTTATATTTAATTATTTTCTATTACATCATTGCTAAAATTTGAAATGTTAACACAAACATCCCTGTCTAAGTGATCACTGCCCAAATGAAGACCATTTTAAATTTGAATTTCAGATAGAAATGTGCAGTCAGAGAATATCCGGTTGTTTATAGATACAAAATAAGCTGTGTTGAAAAAAAATCTCATATCAATCAAGTTAATTTTGATTAACCTTGACAATGGCTTTATCCATCAAACCATTTNTGATGTTATGCCCATTAAGAAATACGTTCAGGAAAACTCATGAATCGCAACGGAAACCAATTAAAACGACAAGCTTGAAGTCAGATGATGGGATTACATTAATGCGTATTGTTGATTTGAGCGGTAAAATTCCGGAAAACACCGTTTTATAGAAATAGCGTGTAGTGATACGGGAAGGTCTATTTATATTTCCACGGGTAACTGAGGTTGTTGACATCGATTCAACGTCTTGGAGATCGAAAATGACTGTTAACATGCACTTATTTCGCGGAAATAAGATTGTTCAAATGAAAAAGTAGTTTTCAAGGGTTTTCAAGCACCTTTATTGGAATTCAAGTACTTTCAAGTCCTTGATTTTGCTACTTTCGTTTTCAAGTACTTTCAAGGATTTCAAGCACCTGTGCGAACCCTGTATATTTTATTTTTGATGGTGCCATTTTTATTTTAAAGTTTCTTTAACCAAATATCATAACTTTTCGAGAGAATCACTTTCAAAATACTTAATGGATACGATAGATTTCAATAAACATGATATTGACATTTTCATGAATAAAACGTGGCAACAATAGTTCGTTATTCCGGACATCGTAACGAATCGTGCAATGAATGATGATTACAAAAATATGTCCACTTTCAATACATACTGTGGCATTTTGAGTACATGTCATAACTATAAAAAAAAAAAATCATTATCGTTGATTGAATTCTTTGTTGGGATCATTATCTTTAACCAGGTAAATAAAGCCAGGTGAGATCGAAGATTACGCAATCAAAACAAAAATTCTATAATCCGTTGATTGGCATGTCATAAAATTGTCATTGTAGTGACTAATTAGTCTTAATCAGCAAATGAAGAAGAAAAATGGATTTTTACAAATATTTTTCTATGATTTTTTGAAAATTCAAGTGGCGAATTGGGCACGGGAAATACTCGTCACTTTCGAAAATCAATCGTCAATGACAAAAGTGACGAGCGCTAGCTGAATCACTGGTTTTCACTGATATGTTAAAAATTGTACCAAAATCCGGATAAAGACCATAAAGATAATACTTCAATGTATTTGAGGAAGATTTAAATTAATTCAATAATATTTTGGTAAGCTGTGAAATTAACCACTGAACCCTTAGGTGCGCGAACACCCGGACAGCTCTGTAGGCAATTTGTGTCCTATCGACATTTTGATGGGGGAAATAGCAGTTGAAGTGACAGGGGTAGTAGGAGCGAGTCCGTTTTCGAGGTATTTTAGGTCCAGCGACCATATTTTTGACCCTACACAAGTGTCTGTGATGCAATATGATAAAGTTTATCAGTGAGTTGCGGAATGTCGGTGGTTTTCTCCAGTTTCCTCTTCCAATAAAACGGACCACCACGATTTAACTGAATTATTGTTGAAAGTGGCGTTTAACACCACAACACTAGCGCTATATAGTATAAATGAAAGTACTATGATGCTATGACTAGCCTGTTAGGATAGGCTATCCATCGCTCGCTTTTCATGTCCCACCTGTTCTTACTTTTTTTCCCCCCGAAGAACATGTCATGTTCCATAACAACGTGGTTTTCAGTAGATATTTTTGTTCATTTACCACAGATTATTGGGCATTCAACGATACTTACAGCATATTTAATGTTATTTGTTAAACAAATTTTTATCAAAGATTTTTAACCAAGCTTTCATTAAATTTTGAAAGTCATTAGCCGTCGCAACGGACGCAAATTCTCCATTTTGGAATTTTTGGAATGCGCAAGTGCAGATATGACTTCCTACCGGAAGTTAGAGTGAAATATCGCGGGAACGAATATAAACAAATGCACATGTTCCAATGGTAAAATGCCCCCTAAAAAGAGAAATTTACCTGGTATGTATCACACATCGATTCAAAATGCTCTCTCTCTGCTCCCAAAATCAGAATTTGTTCTCATATTCGGCCATACCGGCATTTAATAATTGAAGGAGGTGAAAACTGCAGGTATCTTCGGGATTTTACATGCTTTCGAGACGACTCGTCCATAAACCAACTCGGCCATATATAGGGATGTTAAAGGTATCGTCAGCTGGGCACTCGTCTATCTGTCACCATGTTAACCTTTGATGTTACAAACTGCGTTAAAACAGCCCAGAATTTATTAGAAAGACAAAAAACTAGAATTATTAAATCCAATAATATCAATCTTACAAACAATATTAAAAAATTCATATTTCTCTGCATAATATTTCTTTAGGAACGATTTATTTCTTGTTGTTTGTTTGCTTCTGACTGAAAAATCGACGCCATCTTGAGAGAAACGCATCACATGGCTGCTGCAAATTTAGCTCGGATCACGTTATTTTTATTAAAATATTTGAAAACAATGCTCTTTTGTAATCATTTGAGGTCCTTAAAGGGGATGATATATTTTTCCGTGTAATTTATTGGTAATTTAATTGCTTTCATCGTAATTTAAAATCACTAATGTTTAGTAACGAATAATTTACTTCAGATTAAATGGGACCTCCCAGGACCATATTTTTAAAAGAATTTAACCATCTCAGTATAATTAAAAAACAACAAAATGTTAATAGTCCTAAGTGAATTTTTGCGATAACTAATTCCGTATTGATAGCCAGATGGCGAGTTGATATTTCCGCAACATTCTCATTTCCTCACCGATTTATTTTTTTAATTTAAATTATGACTTTGATTTTCCAGTCTTTTAAATCGCGCAATTGACTCGGATATAAAAGTTTTAAATCACATACTTTTAACGCTGGCAAGTGACCTCGATTAGCAAAAAGAAACAAAACCTTCGCTAAAAATAAACCGGTTAAATCAACTGATTACAAAACTCGTCTGCCTGATGCAACTTTGACGGAAGCATAAGCCAAAATACTTATGAAATCATAGTTAAATGTATGTTTTCTAGTGACATTCTTAATTTTTGAAAGACCACCTGAAAAATAAAAAAAACGGCAGATTTTGACAGACACTTTTGCTGACGGTGGTCCTACTCAAAGAGCTGTAACTTTTAAATGACTCCAAGCATTGAAAAAATAATTACATCATTGTGTTTCTAATAAAAATACCTTTCTCGTGATATACAACACATGCTTGATTTTTTTAATTTTTTTATTTGCTTGACATCCCTACCATATATCGATTCGTTCATAGACCAATTCGGCCATAGTCAATTCGGTCATACTTTTTATAATGATATATACCTGATAGCGTCATTGTTTTGTAGTATTCTTAAGAATTGTTAGTAGTTTACATGGGCATACTCGCACCGTTGTCCCACCATATACAAATACCTATATCTTCCTCGCTTGTATTCAAGAGGATTGGGCAAGTGTGCGTTGTAGTGGATAATATGCCCCTATATATATAGTCAAGCTGAGAAAATAAAGGATCTATTATCCACTACAACGTACAATCCTCTTGAATACAAGCGAGGAAGATATATAGGTATTTGCATATGGTGGGATAACGGTGCGAGTATGCCTTTACATGGTTGTAGAAAAAGGTTTTGCCACCTATATTTAAAGCATCTTGCTATATGATAATGTCACATGAACAATCTCTATGCAGGGTTCTCTTTCCTGCTACGACTGTGATGAAGAGGTGGATCTAATAGGAGCAATATAGAGTAAGCAGGATAATTATTTATTGTATTCTATACAATGTTTCATAGAGATTTTCGTTGATTTAGCTTAATATGCTTGTGCTAGTTTGTTGATAAATTTGAATTTGATGTGAATATGCAAAGGGAAATAACTATCTATTTCCAATATCCAGGAAGGGGGAAAAGTCTGTCAGTTTGATATGAAGGGCTGGATGGGGTTTTACAGAATAGAGAATAATGAAACAAAATGCAAGTATGCCATGAAAATGGCCCTTCAAAATTTTGATTAAGGCTGAATCGACTTTATTTCTATGGCCGAATTGGTAGTGTGGCCGAATTGACTATGGCCGAGTCGACCTGTACCGTTTTACATTGATGATTGATTGCAATGGAACATTTGAATTTTATTTTTATATAATTTAAATAAGATCTAAATGGAGATTTGATCTAGTGTCAACAAGAACCAGATGTTGATTTATACTATATTTATCTTCTGTTGATTAAATATCAAATATTTATTTGCTTTTAAGTGGATGTAAAATCCCGAGGATTGTGCTTGGATTCACCTGCCAACCACAAATGCTAATAATTGATTAGTCAAGCATGATGTGATGTCATGTTGGAAAAGAGTACATGCATTTAATTGATTTGTTTGCTTTTGTCTCTTAACTAGTTTAAAAAAATGAGATTAGAAATTTTTTTACCTTTCGATTCGAAATCTTCTCATGAAGATGACCACATGTACACTTTCTCCTTGAATGTCTAATTCAAGTAGAAACCTATATTTAGATACAATAACCAACAAAAATGGCAACATGTCAACTGGGTCAGCAGAACTCGTACTGTAACATAGGACAACTCGGAATGCAACAGGACAATTCGAACCGAAGCATATACTTTTTTTATAGGATAAGAAGAGTTTGAAGATACAATGTACATGTACCAAAGGGGCAATCAGAAGCCATATATCGAAGAAGAACAGACAACACAATGGCCAAAAGAAAAAGTACAAAAGGACAAACAACGATCGACAAAACATATATAAAACTAAAGATTAAGTGATACGAACCCCACTAAAAACCGGAGGTGAACTCAGGTGCTCCGGAAGGGTAAGCAATTCCTGCTCCACTAGTGGCACCCATCATGTTAACCTAGTTACAAACCCGGTAATAAGTCATGAATTAGGAAAGGACCGGGAAGTGTTTACGACAAGTGGAACATATCCGTGGTCATTTGTGACACAGATATTCCATGACGGTCAACCAAGTCATGGTGTCAACCGTAAAATTTTCGAAGTGATGACTTCAACTTGACCAAAAGGAACCCTTGGTTCAGTAGCTTCCTTGTTAGCAGCAACCCTCTATCAAGGAAATCCTGATAGGAACCACAAGCTCTGGAATATCGTATCATCTGAGATATATACTCTATAAGCAGGTGCTGCTGAAATGTTGCTACATATAAATGGAAAGTTCACAATGGGAAAATTGAAATCATCTTTTTGTCGTAAAGTTCTTAACCGATCCTCACTCAGACCATACAGAGAAATTGTTGTCTATAGTGCAGGACTCTACAATGCGACCAAAACACTTGCATTTGCGAGTTACTTCTGTAAAATGTGAGTAAAAATTCCGTATTTATAGCCAGATGGCGAGTTGATATTTCCGGAACATTTTCATTTCATCACCAGTATTTTTTTCAATTTAAATTCTTACTTTGATTTTCCGGTCTTTTAAACCGCGCTATTAAAGTTTTAAATCACATACTTTTCACGCTTGCAAGTGACCTCGATTAGCAATAAAACAAAACCTTCTCACAAAATTTTTCGCCAAAAATAAACCGGTTAAATCAACTGATTACAAAACTCGCCTGCCTGATGCAACTTTGACGGAAGCATAAGCCAAAATACTGATGAAGGTTCGGGTTCTGTAGCTGAAAAACGTAAATTCCAAGACGTCTCGAAGTTGTAGTTTTCGTGGCTCATTGCAATTGATTGATGATTCCAATGACTACGTTATGTTTGCAGAAAGGCAGGCCCAGATATTGCTCACAAAACCGAATTTGTCACTGGAAAAATGTTTAAGCATGAAAGTCTTGTTTATCAAAATAAAACTTAAAGTCTGAAACATGAAAAATGTTTCAATGTGGTATCAGAAAAACCCATTCCTCAACTAAGTATCTTCTGCCTCATTCAAAGCATTAATAGTTATGTAGTACAAATAAATACATATTGGAGATGCAATTTATGTACATGTACATGTACTATGTACATTATGTAGTACGAATTATGGCAAGTAACATTCTTTTGTTGGCGAGTAAATTTTTTTTCCTTACTAGCTAGGGACTAGTGGGTGCTGGTATGAATTGTAGAGCCCTGTAGTGTATATGTACATAGGACAACTTGGACTGTACTGAAAACTTTTTTGACATACAAATGTACATTGTAGTGTGTTGTGTACATAGGACAACTTGGACCTTAACATATATTAGTACAACTCAGAATGTACTGAGAGCCTGATTGTTTTAAATTGTGTTACATACATATAGGACAACTTGGACTATGCTGAGAAATTGCTGAAAATATGGGATCCTTTGCATGTAGGTCGTTAATAAAAATATTTGATTTGGTGTGTGGTGTCATCCAAAGAAAATATATTATGGTTTAATATTGATGATATCATCAAATGTAATTTCAAGCTGTATAATGAATAGAGTTGGGATTCCTTGCAAAACAGATGTTAGAAGTAAAAACTTGTTCTAATGGTCAAAGCTCTGCAAGGAGTGTGGTGAGTAGAGTTGAGGTGAGAGGTAAGCTCTGCAAGGAGTGTTACCAGGATTAGGATTGTGATGATTAGAGTTGAGGTGAGAGGTAAGCTCTACAAGGAGTGTTACCAGGATTAGGAGTGTGGTGATTATAGTTGAGGTGAGAGGTAAGCTCTGCAAGGAGTGTTACCAGGATTAGGATTGTGATGATTAGAGTTGAGGTGAGAGGTAAGCTCTGCAAGGAGTGTTAACAGGATTAGGATTGTGGTGACTAGAGTTGAGGTGAGAGGTAAGCTCTGCAAGGAGTGTTACCAGGATTAGGATTGTGGTGATTAGAGTTGAGGTGAGAGGTAAGCTCTGCAAGGAGTGTTACCAGGATTAGGATTGTGGTGATTATAGTTGAGGTGCAGGGGCTGCTCTGGCTCCCAAAAAGTAGGAGCCAGAAAAATTGCCAGGTGCCATTTTCAGGTGCCAGTTTTGAAAGTCAGGAGCCAGCTAAAATTTTTACAAGGAGCCAATTTTTTCGAACCGAAACTGTGGATGGAGATTGAAAAGCTATGAAAAACCTCCTAGCCTCCTATGATGGGAACATACTCTGCAAATTAGCAACCAACTGATAAAACATAACATTGCCACGATTTTGATCTAATACAACCCAAATTGTAACCCCCCCCACTTTTTTGAAATATTACTATGGTTTGGTCTAATACCACACAAATTGTAATAAACCCACCCCCACCCTTTTTGAAATGTTACTGTGCTTTAGTCTAATACCACAACAATTGTATTAACTCATATTTGTGTAGTCTTCAGTAGAAAAAAAATTATGTTCTCTGCCAATTTCAAATTTGTCCAATTTCTATGTACAAAAAATGTAGATTCCTTGTAGGTAATGAAAATATAGAACAAACGTCATAAACTGAAGCAAGTTGTAAAATAAATTATTATTTCTCAGACCTCATAATCATATTGCAACAATTGGAATAAAAATACAGTAGTTATTTTTTTTTTATTGCAGACACATGTCTGTTTGTAAATAGTGCTATAAATAGAACGCAATTGTTACCCGGAAGCAGATCGATAACAATCTGTATTGCGAACTCCTGCTGATCGCGCCATTTTAAAGTTTATAACTTTTTGAGACAATCACTTTCAAAATACTTAATGGATACGATAGATTTCAATAAACATGATATCGACAATTTCATAAATGAAACGTGACAAAAAAAAATAGTTTGTAATATATGGCGGACATTGTGACAAATCCTGCAATGAATGACGATTACAAAATTATTATGTCCACTTTAAATATCATAACTTAAAAAAAGACATTATCGTTGATTGAATTCTTTGTCCAGGTAAATCAAGCCAGGTGAGATCAAAGATTACGTAATCAAAACAAAAATTCTATAATCCGTTGATTGGCTTGTAACCGCATGCTTGTAACATGTAATAAAATTGTCATTGTAGTGTATTTCATGGATTATTGATTTTTGTTACGGTACACAGTGATTATAGATAATTTTACCCAAAGAAATCTAGGCGCCAAAAAAATCGGCAGAAGCCGATTTCAGTCGCCAGTCAAGAAAAAAAATCGCAAATTGCGACATTGGCGACCGACAGCGCGCTCACCTGGTGAGAGGTAAGCTCTGCAAGGAGTGTTACCAGGATTAGGATTGTGGTGATTAGAGTTGAGGTGAGAGGTAAGCTCTACAAGGAGTGTTACCAGGATTAGGAGTGTGGTGATTAGAGTTGAGGTGAGAGGTAAGCTCTACAAGGAGTGTTACCAGGATTAGGATTGTGGTGATTAGAGTTGAGGTGAGAGGTAAGCTCTACAATGAGTGTTACCAGGATTAGGATTGTGGTGACTAGAGTTGAGGTGAGAGGTAAGCTCTACAATGAGTGTTACCAGGATTAGGATTGTGGTGACTAGAGTTGAGGTGAGAGGTAAGTTCTACAAGGAGTGTTACCAGGATTAGGATTGTGGTGATTAGAGTTGAGGTGAGAGGTAAGTTCTACAAGGAGTGTTACCAGGATTAGGATTGTGGTGATTATAGTTGAGGTGAGAGGTGATTGTTTTTCATTTTGTTGATATCAATTGAAGGAATTGTTCACCATCATTGTTTAAATTTTCTTTTCATTATCTGTAATGAAGCAAGCTTAAGCAGTTTAAATCATGACTTGTTTCAGTATCATCTGTCCAACAGCTCCCAGTCCAATTGCCTGTACGTGGGAATGCAATGGGGGATATACTAGTACGTGTATGTCTGTCCGTTGTTCATAAGACACAGAAGACAACCCTTTAATAAGATAAAAAACTATTAAGGTATTTTTAAATTTAGATATATTTTTGAAAGGCTAACCAAATTTACGTGTATTATAGAGGAGAACTTTAAAATATTCAATGTTTTTTTCACCATTTCATTATTTATATTACTGGTAGTAGAAGAGTTCCTGGCCTTTAATTTATGTTCAGCCATTTTGTTTTTTTCAGTTATTGCCTCTTCAAACAAACAAAATAGAAAAAGAAGGAGAGACAGTGAGAATGACCCATCATCGATAAAAGAAGATGATATTAAATCATCTACAGAAACCAATAGAAAGACTTCAAAGAAATCTGTAACAACCAATGGGAAGACTGAAAAGAAATTACCAACAACAAATGGAAACACATCCACAGACCTGTATTGCCATTGGTTAATGAAATCTGAACCGGAAAGTAGATTTGAAAAGGGAATTGATGTTAAGGTACTGTACTATTGTTTTTATTATGATAAACATGTTTGGATATATTCATGGAAGCTCTCTGATATTTGGCTTGGTTTATGGTGTTTAACACCACTTTCAACAATATTTCTGTTAAATCGTTGTGGTCAGTTTTATTGATGGAGTCCGAGAAAATCACAGACCTGCCGCAAGTCACTTCCAAGCTATATCACATTATGTTGTATAGAGTACACCTCACCATGAGTGGGATTCAAACTCACAATTTTAGTGGCGATAGGCACGGATTGCATACATAGTTGTAAATCCAACTACCATACATTAATGACTGAGGGACCTTGATTTATAATGCTATGTCTCTGACTAGATAAGTACTGTTAATAGATACATACGTATACGTACTTGCTTCAGTATTAATATTCCTTAGTGAAATAAAGGTAGACTTTTGATTGATTGATTGATTGGTGTTTAAAGCCATGGTTAGAAGTATTTCAACTACATGTATAGTGTAGCGTTAAGACTTTATAAATGTGCTGAATCTTTGTAAAGTTTATATACTGATCATCTGATGAATATATTTTTTAGTTTGGTATTGAGGATCTTAAACAGTGTGAAAATCAAACTGCATGCTGGGATGGAGTAAGAAATTACCAGGTAAGATATTTTGATGAGAGATTTGGAATAGGCAGACAGGAATTTATGAAAAACCTTCCTGAAAATTTTGAAGACAATACGTCAGATTTTGTGTTTGATTTAACGGTAACTGTTTCTGTTGTTAGATTTACCAGTAACTGTTTCTGTTGTTAGATTTACCAGTAACTGTTTCTGTTGTTAAATTTATCAGTAACTGTTTCTGTTGTTAGATTTACCAGTAACTGTTTCTGTTGTTAGATTACCAGTAGCTGTTTCTGTTGTTTTATTCACCAGTAACTGTTTCTATTGTTAGATTTACCAGTAACTTTCTGTTGTTAGATTTACCAGGTACTGTTTCTGTTAGATTTACCAGTAACTGTTTCTGTTGTTAGATTTACCAGTGACTGTTTCTGTTGTTAGATTTACCAGTAACTGTTTCTGTTGTTAGATTTACCAGTAACTGTTTCTGTTGTTAGATTTACCAGTAACTGTTTCTGTTGTTAGATTTACATGTACCAGTAACTGTTTCTGTTGTTAGATTTACCAGTAACCGTTTCCACTGTTAGATTTACCAGTAACTGTTTCTGTTAGATTTACCAGTATCTGTTTCTGTTGTTAGATTACCAGTAACAGTTTCTGTTGTTAGAATTACCAGTAACTGTTTCTGTTGTTGGATTTACCAGTAACTGTTTCTGTTAGATTTACCAGTAACTGTTTCTGTTAGATTTACCAGTAACTGTTTCTGTTGTTAGATTTACCAGTAACTGTTTCTGTTGTTAGATTTACCAATAACAGTTTCTGTTGTTAGATTTACCAGTAACTGTTTCTGTTGTGAGATTTACCAGTAACTGTTTCTGTTGTTAGATTTACCAGTAAATGTTTCTGTTGTTAGATTTACCAATAACAGTTTCTGTTGTTAGATTTACCAGTAACTGTTTCTGTTGTGAGATTTACCAGTAACCTGTTTCTATTGTTAGATTTACCAGTTACTGTTTGTTTTATTTGTTTTTTAGGTTTTGTTATTAAAAATAAAAGAGTAGTTCATTTTATAAACCCCTCTGCAATGAAAAAGTTGGCTTATAAGAGGTGGCCTCTTTTGAGGGAGATACATGTAAGTTATGTTATCTCAGTGCATCTGAAGCCAAATTTTCCAAGTCACAGGAAAAATTATGTTTAGCCCTCAAGCTCTTTGCCACTTTCAATAATATTTCAGTTATATTGTGACAGTCAGCTGGTGTTTTTTTTAAGATGGAAGAAATAAAAGTAAAGCCACAAGCGAGTGACAAACTTTATCGCATAAAGTTGTATTGAGTATACCTCACCATGTGTGGGAAACAACCTTGCAACTTTACTGGTGATCGGCACTTATTCCATATACAATGTATATATGTAGATGTAATTCCTAGTATCATACGATATTGGCCACCTCTCTGGGGCTTTCCCATTGATATGGTCGTGACAACCTCTTCTGTTGATACAATCATGGCCACCTCTCCTGTTGATACAATCATGGCCACCTCTCCTGTTGATACAATCATGGCCACAGCTCCTGTTAATGTCTCACATGAAGAAAATATAAGAAGAAAGAAATAACCTAAAAATGTTCTGTATAACTTATTTGTGTTTGTTTGGATATAGTGTGCGGTGTACAACACATATTGTGTTGTGTTTTTGTTTTGTTTGTCTTCGTCTTGTTTACCTTAGGCCATGCAAAGTTAATTACTTGGTTCTCAGGCCCTTTTTTTGTCAAAATTGATGAGGAAGGGCGGCATTTTTTTTATCCTTTTACTGCTGTAAAAAGTGATGAGGGAGGCATTTTTTCTTCTTTTTTTTT
>MJUT01032711.1:417624-430947 GCA_002080005.1 Gigantidas platifrons
TACTGGAAGAAATGATTTTATATTTGATATATGGCTTTTGCATGGTGACTTGTGCCGTGTCTCCCCTTTCCAGGTTTACCGCACATCTACTTCCTGTCGACTTAGAATTTTTCATGGTTGCTGTATTATCAGCTTCTGCGTGTTGAGATATATACAAATTTGACACAAATGAACGAGTAGGGGTATTCTTAGCACGACGTAGCGTGCAACTTCTTGTTTTTTACACCAGCTGATTTGCTGCTGTTGGGGATATGATTTTCATAGTCAATCCTGTTCAAGCAGTCACCTCTATTAAGCAGTCAACTGTTATAAAGTTTCACCTTTTTCTTGTCCTATCATAGACAATTTCATATGAATTGAACCTCTTGTAAAAGGTCACCTGTCTCAAAAGGCCACTTTTTCTTTGTCCCAAAGGTGAACTCTTAATACAGGTTTGACAGTATTTGATAAATGTTGATGTTTTATTTTATTTTCAGTTCTTCAAAGAAAGACAATCCAAAGTGGTTTATGGTAGATGTCAAGTTTGTCAGAATGTTGAAGAGATTTATTCCATTATCAGAACTCAAATCTATACATCTACAACACAAGGCTGATGGTGGTCCACTGAAAAATATGGCTTTGTTTACTAGAGCGAGGTTATCTGTGCAACCAGTCACAAAGGGTAGGTGTTCAAAGCTGGGTTGTATTAAAGTGTGAAACGAAATCGCAATGCAATGAAACAGAATGAAATAGAGCTAAATGAAATGCAAAAAATAGTCGACTTGATAATAAATGAAATATTTTTTTTTTAAGTCGCTTGTAAACATCAGAGCGAAGGAGGTTTTATTCAGAATAACCCAATTACGACGTAAATAAATATGGGGGTTTGTCATTATGTTATCCTTGCTAGCCAAGACAATGGCCAACATTTTTTACACAAATATACTTATAACCTTTGGGTTCTATTTTGCTTAGAAAAAAATTCTTTGTGTGATTCACATTTTAAAATATATCTGATTGTTCTGAACTACTTATTACAAGATGACCACCATTGCAAAAAAAAAAATATAAAAAAACAAAAAATACCACACAAAATCCAAAAATAGAAAAATCGTAGAACGAGGCAAAATCAATATCCCCGACACACAAACACACGACCGTCCACGTTCGTGGCTTGGTACAATAAAAAGTAGCAAGGTTAAACTACTTTATGGGTCCAAACCTCCCCCTCTAAAAACTGAAATTTTCAAATTGACCTTAGTATTTCAAGTCGGAATCTGCTTAAATTTTAATTGTAAGATGTATAAGAGCATAATTTAATAGGAGATGGTCCTCTGTCAATAATAAAATGTTCAATTGTCATCTTAGGATCAAATGATTTCTCAGGTCATCGATTCAGGCTCAGGTGAGCCTCTTGTTACAAAGAATGTTGTCACAAAACTCACTATTCATGTTGATTAAGAAGTAATGTCATGAAATATATCTAAGCCTCTTCATGAAGAATGAAAATAAGAACAATTTGAAGATATTAAAGAGGTAACCATAAGCCCTAAATTGAAGAAAGACTGACAATACTGTGGCTGGGTTAGGGTTATGGGGTGGGGCTTAATGCCACCTTCAACAATATTTCAGAATACTATGGCAAAAAGAAAAAGGACAAATACTGATCTACAATACACTACACAGAAAACTAAAGATTGAATAACAAGAACCCCACTTAAAACCGGGTGTGAACTCAGGTGCTCTGGACGGGTAAGCAGTTCCTGCTTCAGTAACCTTTCAACATCATATAGAATGTAGAAGGAAATGGTACAGTGAAAACTGTCTTATGTGACCTTCCAGAGGATCACTGAAATAGGGTCAGGTGGTTGGTAAATACATGTTTATTATCCCCTCACCAATGAAGTTGCGAAGGGATATAGTAACGCTACCGTCCTTCCGTAACATCCTTGTGAACACTCTAGAATCAATATCCTTCAATGGATTTTGACCAAATTTGGTACATACTTAGTCCTTTAGATAATCTGGAACCCTATTGATTTTCAAGGTCACCGGGTCAAATTATTTACTACGTAACATCCTTGTGAACACTCTAGAATCAACATCCTTCAATGGATTTAGACCAAACTTGGTACATACTTACTCCTTAAGAGACTCTGAAACCCTATTGATTTTCAAGGTCACTGGGTCAAATATTTAGACGAGGGGATACGCCACACTTTGCGTTGCCCTTGTTTAATATGAAATACACTGTGAAGGGAAATTAAAATTAAGGTCCCATAATTCAAGTTATTGCTTAATAGAGGTGGTCACTAAAGCAGGTTTAACTGTAGCATCATGTATATATTCAGGGCTTGAAATTAATGCTAGCAAGCAGGCAAATTGCTAGTTGAAATTTCAATTTGCCTTAATTTTGCTAGTGAATAAAGTTAGAACTAGCAGAATTTTGCTAGTTGTAAAAAAATTATGTGTTCAGAGTCGTATCTGAACTATGACAAATGTGTAAATTTGTTTTCTCGTAAGATCAGTAAAGATCGCAGTGACTTCATAAAAAAGGACAGTATAGTTACGTATTTGTCCGAGAAATACGAATATTTACGTCTGTCTGAGAAATATGAACAACCATACTGGTTCCCGATTTATAAAATTACATCTGGTTGTAATTTTTACAGTTCAAGTTACCAGTCGAAATGTCAAAAAGAAGAAAAGTTTTCTGATCACGATCGCGACGTTACAAAAATTACGAAATTCTTTTGCCAAGTTTCAGGTAGATTTATAATCATGATTATAGTGTTTACAGTGATTAAGAAGAAATAATCGTGAAAATCGTTGTGTGACAGCTGTTACACTATCATATGAACGCAGCCTGTCTGCTAGATACGATAACATAACCCTCATTCCACGTGTGCTCCATTTAGGGTTACGAATCAATCTCATTCAACGTATGGGAGCAAATTAAAATTTTCGTTCCGTGAATATTTGAACTTTCTTTTTGCATATCTGGTCATATCTTATTATTCCCAACAATTTTTAAGTAATGGTGATACGAAATAAGTGTTACAATCCCTGTTTCTATCTTCAAGACCGGTTTCGTATTTGACAATTGTTACTTGTCCGCCATAACACCTTACGTAGACGCTCGCGATGGGCGGAGCCTATCCATATATGCCAAATATGGAAAACTGTTACTACGTTTTACTATAAAATTGATCCAAATAAGGATATCTCAAAAACGAGGCAAGTGCACGTGAACTAGCAACTTGTAAACAAAATGTCGGACAGAAAGAAGATTTTATGCATTCAAATTTTCAGATGGATATAAGTCTACCATGGATTGCTGCAGTGATTATTTAACACCTCAAGGTTTACCTAAATATATTTATCTTTCACCCCGTTAATTTTTCCAACCATTTACAACGGAATGAGGACAAAAAACCGCCCAGTGTGAATCACTCCGGGTGCTGCTCCCATACGTTGAATGGGATCGATTCGTAACCCTAAATGGAGCACAAGCGGAATGAGGGTTACGTTATCGTATCTACCTGTCTGCTTGCAAGAATGGCAAGATTACGATTTTCGTTTCTCCAACTTTGGCCTAGCTAGAGCCTAGAGTAAATCAATTATCGTGTTTTTAACAGAAGTGATCTCATAATTTTATTCAAATAATTATTATTGCTCTGTTTCCAGCTTGATTACCTCTAACTCATCTCTTTTATACAATTTTCACACGAAAAAAAAGCAAAAAAAAAAAATTAACAGACAGGCATATTTCCTTTACTGGCTTTACAATAATGAAAGATAAAACAGACAAGCCAGTCATTAGTTATTATCTTGGTAATAATTATATAATTATTAGAGATGAAAAAAGTTCAGTACATGCTGTTACAATACAGTGATGCAGCATACCCACAGCTTTTTTTCATTTCAGGGTACATGTACCCCAACTCCACCAATTTGGGGGTACATGAAATTTTTTGAGGTTACAGTGTGTGGCTCTTTATATTACTGTCCAATAAAACATTGTTTAAAACACTGTATGTTTTCATATGATATGGCCATTCCCCAGTAAATATTAATGCGTGTTTGTTTATATCAGGTACATGTATGTTTCTTTTAAGAAATAAATCATGCGATAGAAGCCAGAATGTCCGGGAGCGACTTACTTTAATGGTCGAGGACGCCTTTCACAATGCGAAATATAGTCACAGACAGTGAATTGCTTAATTTAATAAAACACATAAAACCTTTGGCTTACAGTCTTATTGTTACATATTTCAATGAAAATAACATACATTTTTTGTTAAATTTGGTTGCTAGTCAGGTCAGTCTGTTTGCTAGTAGATTTTTATTTAACTAGCAAAGTTTTGCTTGTGGTGAAAAAAGTTAATTTCTAGCCCTGTATATGATAACTGTTATTTTGATTAATTTCTATCTTACTATCTTATATATATACTTTACAGAAGAGTGGGATTTTATCATCAGTTTAGAGAATGAAAAATGAAATGTATATTTTGATGGTTAGTTCCTGAGCACTGCACAAGGAAGTTGGATATTCAAGGCAAAACACAAGTAATAAAAAGTAACTTGTATGGAATACACAAACAATACAATTCTCATATTCTTATAAAAAATGAATGTTGAACACTTTCTTGAAGAAAACAAACTCTTACAGTTGGAAATAAAACTTTAAAATGTCTTATTTGTTACATTTTGTATATATGTTTAAAAGATGAGCTGGTCTAAAGTACCACAATAAGCTACTAAGTACTGTATTTGTACTTATTTTCTTGTGTACCTAATTTCATATTAGTTAATACCTTTAAGTTTGTCATAATTTAAATAGACTATGGCTATTAAATTGTGTTGTATATAGAAAAGACTATATAACAGTAGCAGTAGTAGTGAGCAGGGCTTTCAATATTTTTCAAGTCTACCAGTACTTCACTATTTACAGATGGTACTAGCACTTTTTTTTATTAAAATTTGAACAATTTTCATGAATATCTTGTACAACACTCTTTTAAATTCAGGAGGTACCGAAGACCATTTTATGTGGGTAAAAGTACCTGATACCACCCCTAATTGAAAGGCTTGAGCGAGTACGATCTTGTAATATATGCAAACAAAAATTGTATTCCGAGCAAATTATGAGTAGATTAGAAAAGATTAATTCATGGCCTGGCAAAGGCATTCCGGTATATGGTATAATGTTGAATTGTATATATTTCTAGTAAAGCATAATTAAATTTGTAGTTTGATTTATTTTCTTTTTTTTTTATAATCACATATAATTTAATCTCCATAAAATATTGTGTCGTTGAATCTTGAACACTTAATTAACGGAAAGCTGATTCACAAAACATTTTAACCTATTGAAAGAGAGAGAGAGAGTTATGGTGTTTGACATCACTTTCAACAATATTTCAGTTATATCATGGTAGTCAGTTTTATTGGTGGAGGAGACTGGAGTACCTAGAGAAAACTACCGACCTACTCCAAGGCACTGACAAAACTTTATTGCATAAAGTTGTATCGAGTACACCTCGTCATGAGCTGGATTCGAACTCACAACTTTAATGATAATAGACACTGATTGTATAGGTAGTTGTAAATCCAACTACCATATGATCACGACCACTGCGGCCCCCCTATATGCCATTAGAATCTTGACTTAACTGAATTTTAATCGTATATAATTTAATCTGTTTAAAATAGGGTCACTGCTTAGAGTTGTATAATTATACACATCTATATACAATATATGTGTCAAATTGGTAATTGTTTGCTTGGGTCATTGAATAGTGTCACCAGTATACATTTTGTAAGTTATTAATAAATCACTCCGTTAATAAATCTCTCATGTCTTATAAATGTCGATCAAGTATGATTGACGAAACTTTACATTTGTATTCACATGTACTTATTTTCATGAAAACATTGATGTTCCAAATTCATTAATATAAATACATGTAAAAAAAAAGTGCATCAGAAAATAAAATGCATTTCAATATTCTCTAGAAACACTGGATCATTATTTTTTTGATCCATATTTGTTTTAATATTCTAAATGCAAGGGGTGGTCGTGATCGTATGGTAGTTTGAATTACAACTACCTGTGCAATCAGTTCCTATCACCACTAAAGTTGTGAGTTCAAACCCTGTTCATGGCGATGTGTACTCGTTACAACATTATGTGATAAAGTTTGGCAGCGACTTTTGAGAGGTTGGTGGTTTTCTCCGGGTACTGCCGTTTCCTCCACCAATAAAACTGATCGCCATGATATAACTGACATATTGTAGTAAGTGGCGTTAAACACCATAAAAATGCTATGTTTAATATATTTTGACCTCGCCTGGTCTGTCTGAGGTGTAATTACCATACATTCACATCTTTACCTTAGCAAACAAACTACCAGTATACAGTAATGTTCCTTTGTTGAACCCCATTGCAATTTATTAATTTGATACCGATAAAATTTGCAATTTGATTGGCTGAGCTTAAATAGTCTTTCATTCAGAAACTACTCAGTGATTTTAAATGAAATAGGATGTGAATGAAGCTTGAGTAGTCATTTACAAAATTAATATTTTTGCGTTCATTGATAATGCAAGATGGCCACCAGTACAGAACATGTTTAATATAGGACACTATAGGAAAATAAATAAAAAAAAGCTTCTTCTCAGAAAGCATGGGTTTCATTGAACCAAAAATGTAGATAAATGATAGTTGATGTCTTGTCTTATATGTCCATTTATGAGGAAAATCTGGGAAAACATTTGAAAAAATATTGTCTGAAATCACTGAGAAGAAACTTAGCTGAAATGTTCCATGAATGGTCGGTCTTCTTTAGAATGTATGTATTTTTTTGGTTTGATCTGCTATGCTAGATGATAGTCTCTACAGGACATTGTTTAACATTGCATGCTATGGGAAAATTAATAAAATAGCAAAAAAAAACTGATTGAACTCAAAATGTACATGAATGGTCATTGGATAACCCTTACAAAATGTATACTATTTTTATGAATCAGAAATCCAAGATGGCCACCACTACAGGATATTGTCTCTCATAAACTATATACAAATAATTTATTAGGGGCTTTCGTGGTCGTGATCGTATGGTAGTTGGATTTACAACTATCTATGCAATCAGTGCCTATCACCACTAACATTGTGAATTTGAATCCCGCTCAGGCAAGGTGTACTCGATAAAACATAATGTGATAAAGTTTGTCAGTAACTTGCAGCAAGTCGGTGGTTTTCTCCACGTACTCCGGTTTCCTCCACCAATAAAACTGACCGATATACCGGTAACTGAAATATTGTTGAAACAGGCATTAAACACTATAATCCTAACCCCACAAATAATTATTATATATTACTTTACAAAATACATGTTAAGTTTCTGTGTTAATGGGAAATGTGGACACAGTCACACACAATAACACAGTTTTATAACAAAAATATTTTCTTCTCTGAAACCACTGAACAACTTGAGAGCAGACTTGGGCTTGAATGTCCCTTGTATGGTCCAGTAATGAACATCTGAAGATATCAAGACATACTATACAATGACAAGACATACTATACAATGACCAAAAGAAAATATATAAATGACAAACAAAAGTTGACAACACACTACACAGTCAGTTACAGATTGAGCAACACAAACCCCAATAAAAATGGGGGGTAGGGAGTAGTCATGACCATGGAAGGGTAAACAGTTACTGCTCCACCAGTGCTACCCATCATGTTACTACTGTTACAAATTAGATGAGTAGTCGTGAAAAGGGATAGATGGATAGCATTGTGACTACAACAAATGGAATATATCCATGGTCGTCTGTGACACAGATATTCCATAAAAGTGAACTAAGTCATGATGGGGACTGTAACACTTTCAACGTGATGACTTCAACTTAACCAATAGGAACCCTTGGTTCAGAACATTCCTTGTTAGCATCATGATAGGGACTGTAACACTTTAGACGTGATGACTTCAACTTAACCAATAGGAACCCTTGGTTCAGAACATTCCTTGTTAGCATCGTGATAGGGACTGTAACACTTTAGACATGATGACTTCAACTTAACCAATAGGAACCCTTGGTTCAGAACATTCCTTGTTAGCATCATGATTGGAACTGTAACACTTTAGAAGTGATGACTTCAACTTAACCAATAGGAACCCTTGGTTCAAAACATTCCTTGTTAGCATCATGATTGGAACTGTAACACTTTAGACGTGATGACTTCAACTTAACCAATAGGAACCCTTGGTTCAGAACATTCCTTGTTAGCATCATGATGGGGACTGTAACACTTTAGACGTGATGACTTCAACTTAACCAATAGGAACCCTTGGTTCAGAACATTCCTTGTTAGCAGCAACCATCTATCAAGGCAATCATGAAAAGAACTACAAGTGCTGTGTAACACAGTATTTAATGTTTCAACAATATCTACAAATGGATTATTATGACAATTTTATTATCAATATTAATGGTTGTGAATTACAACATGTTAAAAAAAAACAAACAAAAAATAAACAATGATGGACATATTAAAAATAAATACAAATTTTCTTGAATTTGTAATAAAAAATATAAATGGATGATTGGTTAAGAAAACTAGAGGCTCCCAGGAGCCTGTAATCGCTTACCTGGTTTTCAATTTGACATCTAAAGTTGATAGAAAATTGGGGTGTTATACATAATTTTGAAAGTGGGTCACCCAAATATCATTTCAACTCAAATTTCTGAGCAAAAGATTTTGATTTGATTTTTATCTCATAATATTCCTAAACGCAATAAACTGGCTGAAAAAATCTCACAGAAAAACCCAGAATATATGTTAAACTACTCATTGCCATGTAGCTGCAGTTAAAATTTGAGTTCACTTTGATTTGTAATAAAGCAGAAATTGACAACTAAAGAAATTTCTATTTTTAATAACAGCAGCCATTTTGAATGGAAGGTGGGGTTGTCGGACACAATAGTGAATGGGGACCACCCAAGGACCATCCCTATCAAATTTGGTTCAGCAGTTTCAGAGGAGAAGATTTAAATGTGATCTTTTATCAAAATGTCTAATTTGTATAATCGGTATGAAATCGGTTGAAAGAAAAATTTCACAGAAAAACCCAGAATACAAGTTAATCTACTCATTGTCATGTAGCTGCAGTTAAAATTTAAGCTCATTTTGATTTATAATAAAGCAGCAATGGACAATTGAAGAAATTTCTATTTTTAGTAACAGCAGCCATCTTGAATGGAAGGCGGAGCTGTCGGACACAATTTTGAAATGGGACTACCCAAGGACTATCCCAGCCAAATTTGGGTTAATTTGGTTCAGCGGTTTCAGAGAAGATTTAAATGTGATTTTTTAATAAAATATGCCTAATTTGCATAATCTGTATAAATCGGCTGAACGAAAAATTCCACAGAAAAACTCGGATTATATATAAAACTACTCACTGCAATGTAGCTGCAGTTAAAATTTGAGATCATTTTGATTTATAATAAAGCAGCAATGGACAATTGAAGAAATTTCTATTTTTTAGTAACAGCAGCCATCTTGAATGGAGGGTGGGGCTGTCGGACACAATTTTGAAAGGAACCCACCCAAGGACCATCTCTGCCAGGTTTGGTGTAATTTGGTTCAGCGGTTTCAGAGGAAAATATTTAAATGTGATCTTTTATCAAAATATGCCTAATTTGCATAATCGGTATAAATCGGCTGAAAGAAAAATTTCACAGAAAAACCCGGAATATATGTTAAACTACTCCTTGCCATAGCTGCAGTTAAAATTTAAGCTCATTTTGATTTATAATAAAGCAGCAATGGACAATTAAAGAAATATCTATTTTTAGTAACAGCAGCCATCTTGAATGGAGATCACAATTGTGAAAGGGATCATAATTGTGAAAGGGACCCTCCCAAGGGCCACCCCTGCCAGGTTTGGTTTAATTTGGTTCAGCGATTTCAGAGGAAAAGATTTAAATTTGATTGTTTATCAAAATATGCCTAATTTGCATAATCGGTATAAATTGGCTGAAAGAAAAATTTCACAGAAAAACCCGGAATATATATGTTAAACCACTCCTTGCCATGTAGCTGTAGTTAGAATTTGAGCTCATTTTGACTTGTACTAAAGCAGTAATGGACAATTGAAGAAATATCTATTTTTAGTAACAGCAGCCATCTTGAATGGACGGCGGGGCTGTCTGACACAATTTTGAAAGGGACCCACCCAGGAACCATCCCTGCTAGGTTTGGTTTAATTTGGTTCAGCGGTTTCAGAGGAAAAGATTTAAATGTGATCTTTTATCAAAATATGCCTAATTTGCATAATCGTATAAATCGGCTGAAAGAAAAAATTCAAATAGACCCACCCAAGGGACCATCCCTGCTAGGTTTGGTTTAATTTGGTTCAGGGGTTTTAGAGGAGAAAATTTAAATGGGAAAGTTTACGACGTACGACGACGGACGCCAAGTGATGGCAAAAGCTACATGGCCTTTGGCCAGGTGAGCTAAAAACTAAAATGAAAAAACCAACATTTTTGTAAACAATTTGTAAGGAAGATAACTAATTTTCTGTCCAAGATTCTCTGCCTGAGATCTTTAAGATACTTGCTCTTCTAATTCGAACAATAATAATCAAACATATCATAACAAACGCAATTCATTTAATCTATAAAATGTTAATATATTGTTTTGTGCTTGTTCATCAACCTTTTACCCCCTGGATTAGGTATTGGCAACATATGCTTAACTTATAGGCGGCACTTGGGATATTAACTTTTCTCTATATCTTCCTCTGGTACCACCGTACTTGGTTGGAAATACTTACTGATTAGTTTGATATAGGAGGGGGATTATGGTGTCAGTTATATTGTGGCGGTCTGTTTTATTGGTGGAGGAAAACAGAGTACCCGGAGAAAATCACCGACCTGTAGCATGTCACTGACAAACCACCGACCTGTAGCAGGTCACTGACGAACCACCGACCTGTAGCATGTCATTGATGAACTACCGACCTGTAGCATGTCACTGACGAACCACCGACCTGTAGCAGGTCACTGACGAACCACCGACCTGTAGCATGTCACTGACGAACCACCGACCTGTAGCATGTCACTGACGAACCACCGACCTGTAGCATGTCACTGACAAACTTCATCACAAAATGTTGTATTTAGTACACCTCGCTATGAGCAGGATTCGAAATTACAACTTCAGTGGTGATAGGTACTGATTGCACAGGTAGTTGTAAATCCAACTACCATATCATACGAGCACAACCAAAACGGCCCCTGTTTGATATAGGAATACATACTGGAAATTTGCATTTTTTTTAGCCAATACCTACTCTATGAATACCATTATCAATTATGTTTCAAAGCAGTTATAATAGTACACACGTCTTCATTTAATTACTCTTAACTACATAGTGTAATCAGTCTAGACATATATTGTCAAGGCGCTAATATCTCCAATCTCAAAATCACATAATTTTAATATTTTTATTGAGATATCCCAAAATCATGGATTATTGAACTGCTATATATACAATATTACCTAGCTTTCCATGCAATTACACTACGAAATTATGTGATAATCCGAAGTTCCCATATCATTCTCCTACCACCAGATACATGTAACAGAGGTCATGTGATAATCACAAATTCCCATGTCCTTCCTCTACCAACATATAACTGTAGTCATGTGGTAATAACAAATTCCCATGTCCTTCCTCTACCAGCAGATAACAGTAGTCATGTGATAATCACAAATTCCCACGTCCTTCCTCTGCTACAAGACAACAGTAGTCAGGTGATAATCACAAATTCCCATGTCCTTCCTCTACTACAAGATAACAGGTTATCGATATTAATTTCTTGACATTGTTACACTGAAAGTATCTATCTGACATGATTGTAATAAACATATTTTATTGTTCATAAAAACAAATGGATATAAGACACAAGTTTTTCAACTTAGAAGGTCTTCTTCAGAAACATTATCAATTTATGTATTAAGACATCTGGACAGTGTCAAATTCAAAACATAATACTGACTTAACACTTGTTAAAGTAAATAAATAATTGAAAAATACCAAATACATAATTTTGGGTTAGGGTTAGGATTAGCAGAGGCGGATTTAGAGGGGGCGTGCGCCCCCCCTAAAATTCGCAAAGCATATGTTATACAACGTTAATTAAGCAGTTCAACAAACAACTTTTTATAACTTCAAGATAAAAAGCTTGTGTTATTTTGACCACAATGAATCCCTATTATTGCTGTAGCAGCAATCTTATCTGAAACTCTTCAAAAGTCAAAATGAATAGTAATGATATTAGGAGTAAATTTGGGATATCATTTTAAAAAGCTCTAGATCTACCCATTGATAAATGATCAGTATACTGTCCGTCCGGATGAAGCTTTTCGTTTCGCCGTTGGTTCATTCATTGAAAACGTATGATTCGTTCTTGTTTATAGACAAAAAAAAGGTGAATATGTTAACATTAACAGGGGCAGATTCAAGGGGAGCGCACCCTGCGCCCCCCCTAAAATTGGAAAAAATATGATTTTTTTGCTTAAAATCGTGATTTTACACACGAAATACCCCCAAAAAATTTTCGCACCTCGCTCCGCTCGGCGCCATTATTTTGAATGCGCCCCCTAACTGGAAATCCTGGATCCGCCCCTGATTAATGCTGCATGAAACGATTCTGATCATCTAATTTAGTTACGTTAGCTAATCAGAAATCAACAACAATTTCATGTATTGACAATTTCCGCTTTTGTTTGTCTATAAACAAGAGCGATCGAATCATATGTTTTCAATGAATGAATCAAACGACGAAAAGAACAGCTCCATCTGGACGAGCAGTACTAACTAGAACCACCCGAAAGTACAGACCAATTAGTGAAATGAGGACTGCTTTAAAACTAAACCAATAGTTTGAAGAGTTAAAATATCGTGATCGTTTGGTCATGAGTTGAACAATTCGCATCAATGTTGTTAAAAAAAAGTTTTACTTTAGGTTCTTATAATCTGACAAAAACATACTGTCAACTATTATCCGACAAAATTAAGACTCAAAGTCAAGTTTTTTTGGTCTGATAAAAATGGTGTGGTTGATTCAAAATTGTCGTTCAAATAAATGTCTAATTCCTTAAACCCCCAGTGTTTCTGGGGGGCTTCGCCCCCTGGGCCCCCTACCAAGGCTCTGCCCTGGACCCGCCGGGGATCTTAACCGGTCCCCGGAACCATCGTCTACTCACGCCCCCCTAACCACAAATCCTGGATCCGCCCCTGATTAGGGTTATGGTATTTA
>MJUT01032711.1:435996-459352 GCA_002080005.1 Gigantidas platifrons
AGGTGTAAAACCACTAATTAATTTCTTTAAGGTTTTCTACTAAATTTGTGTTTTTTCGAGCTTACCTGGTCATTTTATCTTAAGTTTAACCTTTCCAAGACCATATATTTTCTGAAACGTACATGATTCCTCTACGTTCTGTCAAAATATCAGGGCATGTTTAAAATCTTGCAGTGAAATGCCATGCTACGGAAAGCACCTACTCTAAAAATAGCTCGGTCATCCCCAAGAAATTCAGTATTTATAGGTCATGCATCAAATCCTCCATAGAGGTATTAAAATACAACTAAGTCCATCAAATTTGGGCTCAAAATAATCCCTATATATTTAACTTCAATTATCAATTTTAATTAGTCCATTCCATTCAGTGGTTTTCACAATACTACAAAGTGAAAGGAACTTTTTTCTCGAAAAGGGACTACTTTCGTATATGTTCCAAGCTCTGATTGGTGAATTAGTGGTTTCACACCTACAAACTCAAACATCAAAGAGTCACACCGATTTATGTCGTAACATCGACTAGAGAAAACACGATAAAAACGACCACGATAGGTTTTCTAAGGTCAAGCTCTGTTTTTACGCGTTATTATTCTAAAAAGTATTTATTACTTATAATCATGAATTAACACACAATTAAAGACATTTATCAATAAAAACATCTACGCTCTTCAATTATTCTATCTGTTGAGGTTTACACTGACGTGTATTTATCATTTCGGGTCAAGTTAAATGGCCAGTGCGTGCGATGGATATTTGATATGTCTGTTGTCCGTGTGTAGATTAAACTTGTTAACATCTGATGAATTAAAAACATATGACCCTAGCGTGTGTGATATCAAGGTCAAAAACGTAATTGACTTTTCCTATTTGAACGACATGGATCTAAGCGTCTTTTATAAATCAAACATTGAGAATTTTAAGGGTTAAAACATGAATTTAAAACAAAATGGGTGTGAATAAAAATATCAGTATTTTAATGCTTTCTGATTGTGTGCGGGTTAACACAGGTCTTGGTTTTCATTGAATCTGTAATACTGAAAAAAAGGGGGGGTATATATGAATTGATGGATTCTCGAAAAATATTTTAATACTTTTGACACGTTGATTGTAAATGAACAAAAACTAAAGACACGTACGTGAGGCATCGAGTCGAAAGTATGTATTTTTTTAATTTAAGTTTTTTTTGTTTTTTTTTTTTAAACAATTTAAAAAAAAAAATTTTGAAGTTTTTTAAAAAAGTTTTTGATTTTTAAATTTTTGTGACGTCAGACACCCTTCCATTTTGAGTCATCATGCGCTCTGGGAACGACAATGATGACGTGTTTGCTATACTGACGAGCGAATTCTTTAATCATCTTCAGATAATTCGGCCAATGCCCTTTGACCATACCACATCCAATCTTAAAAGGCATGGCTATCTTCTATACTTTTAACAATCCTAATCATCTAAGCAATTCTTGAACCATTGTTCTCTATTACGCCTGTTGGTCGTTTTTGATTGGTGAAAACATATCAGTATGGATGTCACCCTTCCGTTTTGAGTCATCACGCGCTCGGGAGGCGGAATGTGATGAATCATAGAGCAACGAGGGAGGGACCATATTTGGGCGTCGGGTGCGGGGAATGTTTTTACCATGAGTCATACTGCGACGTCATCATGACCATATATGAATTTTCAAATTTTTTGTGACGTCAGTTCCGAGAGTGGGGCTATGCCTTATAGGGCATAGGGGCGAGGCATACCCATATATGGGAACGCCGCAACGGCGCGGGTTTTTGAGTTGACTAAAACTGAACACTCCTTATAGTAGGGTAGCAGAGTATCGATTTTTGCCGATTTGCCTTAATAGATGACACACGGCTAAATTATACATCTTTGGAAAGAGCAGAACGTGGCTCGTCGAAATATCGATGTCGTCGTTATCTAGTGTGGTCACGTTATGAGATAATTTGGGTCAAAGGTCATACCCGTATTTTTCAAAAACAATGTTATCAGACTTTAACAATATCTTTTGTGCGTACATTTTTCCTTATTTTTATACAAATAACAGCGGAAGTGGTTGAGAAATGATCAAGGTCTATAACCCCATATAAATTTACGCTTTAATTTGTATTTTACCGGTGTCAAGGTACCGTAACCGTGGAAAGGTAAAAAAATCATTATTTTTTCACTACTAAAAGTTAGGAGTGACCTTGATCTTATTCGTTATCGGTTTTTTATTATTTTATGTTAGAATCGTATACAATATATGCTAAAATGATTTTTTAAAGCATGGCATTCCCCTTTCCTGAACTCATTTGTATCGCGAGCTGCAAGTTTCTGCCTTATAAAAACAATTTAAAAAAAGAAGACTACATCAAGTACTGAACAAGCAGTGAACGAAAAATTCAGTCTCTAGCGGGAAACTTAGTTGATAAACATTGGATGAAAATGATTTAATGGAAAATAATTCCATAGAACCGGAATATATGATATTAAAGTATTAAACAATAAATGTAAAATGGGGGGAGGTGACGATGGTCCACAATGTTTTGTAAAATATTTGTTATGAGTGGTAAATCTGGTTTGTAATAAGGAGGACTCGGTCTCTAGTTGGTTTAAAGGCCAACAACCGCGTCAAAGTCAGAGACCAACTCGTAGGCTTTTGGGGGGTGGGGTGGGGGAGAGGTGGTTGTTGGTTTTTTTTGTTTTGTTTTTTTATATATTTAAAGACTTCACGTAACAATTTCATTCCTGTACATCCAACTGTAATAAGTGCATATCATCGTCGTCTATGCTTTATTTCTGGACATTTGTGTGTTCGAATTGCGACATATTTCACCTGCTTGGCACGGACAAAAGTCGGTGTAAGACAAACCTGGCTCACAACACACACAACCACTTGAACAGACTGCTTTATCTTTACAAGTGCAAATAAGATCTTTTAAAAAGTCAGATGACATTTGAACTTGAAAGTAGACAGGAAGGAGTGATCCATGTCTTTTTTTCCCAACCAAACTGCAAAGGACTCTTAGAAGGGGGCTTTGTAAGTTAGCACGACATCCAAACATAAGTCTGGAGTGACGCTCTAAGAACATGTTGCCTAAAGGTAGTTTCACAAGGAAGTTTGGCAAGACATGCGTTTTTCACTGTTGCTAACCTTGTTCTTAATTTGTTCAAGTTTTCGTCCTCAGCTTTAATTTTCCCTCTTGAGTCATACAGTTTTATTGCCAGTCTCCGTGTTGCGGTCACTGACACATCAACGCTACAGTCTGCCAGGCTTGACAGATCTTTAAAGTTGTCTGGGTTTTCTTTTAGAACTTTGAAGACACTCTGCTTACCTATACCAAACAACGATGAAGTTGTATCACAACCCGTTACAGCATGAGCAGCTGGTAAGATATTGGTGAAAACGGGACTAAGGGTGCTACAAATCTCATGTACTGGGATATAACGCCGCCTGTCCTTAGTACTGGAAAACGTACCAGTTTGGAACCACAACTCCTGTGTATGTTGCAGCTTAGAAAAATAGTGAACACACAAGACTAAAACATCAGTATCAGGGGATTTAAAATTTATCCGGCTATCTATCGTCGTGTCATCGGTTTGTTCGTTCAACAAGGGAACCTGTGATGTGTCTGCTTTATGATCAGAGCCCGCCGACTCAACCTTGAAGAAACCGCAATTTCGTCTAGTTGTGTACGTCTTATAAGCAAGACCTGTGGTACAGCATACTTGTATCATCACTCCTAAGATTATCAATATCAGAAACAGAATGTACTACTCTAAAAAAAACACACCATTTCTTCTTTCTTAGAATGTAAAATATTTCCTAGCAACTGGACAATTGCATTTGTAATTCCGTTATTTAAAAATGGCAACAAGTCCTTGCCGTCAAATTATAGACCAGTATCTCTCCTTTCATGTGTGAGCAAATGTATTGAAAAAATAGCTTTCAAATATATCTTCAACCACTTCGTATTTAACAGTCTTCTCTATAAGTTTCAATCTGGCTTCATTCCAGGATATTCTACAACTCATCAACTAGTTGAATTATATCATAATATTTTGCTTGCATTAGATAACAAAGAATTGACTAGTATTACCTTTGCTGACGTAAGCAAAGCTTTTGATCGAGTTTGGATTAGAGGTCTCATTTTAAAGCTGGAAAGATATGGTGTAAAGGGAGAATTATTGTGCTGGTTGAAAAGTTACTTAAGTAATAGATGTCAAAGGGTTATTATTAAAGATGCAATTTCTAGTGTTGGTGAGCTCAAGGCTGGTGTCCCCCAGGGGTCAGTATTGGACCCCTTGTTATTTCTTATATTTATAAACGATATAGCGGATGACATGTTAGGTCTTGGTAGACTGTTTGCTGATGATACGTCAATTGGACATACCGCGCATGATGAAACTACACTGAAAAATATGATAAATATTGATCTCAAATATATTCAAGAATGGTCAAAAAGATGGCTTGTAAAATTTAACCCAAGTAAGACTGATATTATGGTTTTCAGTGCTAATAATCAGCAGAATGAATTGACTTTTGATTTTAATAGTACATTTATTCAAACAGTAAACACTCACAAACATCTAGTAATTTTTAGTTGTGATTGTAAGTGGACTAAACATATTAATACCATAATCGAAAGAGCTTCAAAACAATTAAATATTTTGAGAAAATTAAAATTTAAACTTAATAGGCAATATCTGGAAAATATCTATATTACATTTATCAGACCTATATTAGAATATGGTTTTGAAGTATGGGATAATTGTGGAGCTGTCAACTCTGATAGATTGGGAAAAGTTCAAACTGAAGCTGCTCGAATAGTAACAGGGCTTACTTCATATGCTAGCTTAGATTCTATTTATTGTGAAACTGGGTGGGAAAAGTTAACTGTAAGACGGGAAGTTAAAAAACTTAACTTATTTTATAAAATCATAAATAATGAAGCCCCAGAATATTTATCAGAGTTGATACCCCCAACAGTTGCCGAATCAAATAACTATAATCTACGAAATCGTCATAATATAAGTCAACCAGCAAACAGACTATCATCATACAAAAACACATTTTTTCCGTCGACTATAAAAATATGGAATACCCTTGATTTAAATATTCGAGAAGTTCCAACATTTTTCACATTCAAAAAAAGGCTCAAATTTAAATATTTTAGAAAATAAGAAAATACCATGTTACTTTTCGTCAGGTGACAGATACTTGAATGTTTTGCAAAGTAGGTTAAGAAATAGATGTAGTGCATTAAATAGTGATTTATATCGTGCTAATTTGATTCCGAATGCATCATGTTCATGTGGAAAATCGGATGAAACTACAAAACATTTTTTTATTACATTGTAAAAATTATATTGTACAAAGAAATATTTTTCTTATAGAAATTCGAGAAATTAGTAATGCTTTACCAATAGATGAGCTTACTTTATTATTTGGCAATGAAATTCTCAACGACGAAAAAAATACTCAAATTTTCTTACAAGTTCAAAAATTCATTCAAGACACAGGTCGTTTCACAAAAAATTGACTACTGTATGATAATGTGTTCTGATGTTTATATTGTTTACCGTTCGCGACTGACCTCGAAAGATTATTTCTATTGTTCTTGTTTTTTTTTTTTTTTTTTTTTTTTTTTTTTTNTTTTTTTCTTCTTTTTGTTTACAACAGTATGCGACAATGCATACATGTAACTAATCTTAAATACCATATTATGATACCCAAAGTGAACTAAACGTACTTGCATTTGGCAAAATATTGTATTATTAATCCAATACTAGTAACTAACATCACGTGCTACTGTCTATGTCCCAGTGTTTTTTATACTCGGGTCTGTTTGATTGGTTTCCTTTTAATGGTATCCCATTGCCGCATTCTGCTTTAATGCTACATTCTTTGTTTCATGTCTTCATGTGATAATTTTATAGAAATAATGAAATAATAATGCTTATCATATTGTATATTGTATATAGTATGTATATGGAGAAGACAAAACTAAGTTGATACTAAGTCTGATCCTTTTGTCATTATTTAGACAATAAAATATGTTTAAATTAAATTAAATTGCTTCTATGACGCTATTTTTACTAACACTTCTCATTTTAATAAGTAACTCAGGGGTAGAGACCTGGCATATAATTCATTTGTCCCATTCAACTTCATTCTTACTTTTTTTTTAGGCCTAGAAGTGACATTTCCCGGATCAATAACGTGTCCTACGAACTTGTTCCGTAAACTACAAATTAGTGTTAACGAAAATACAAAAATATCAAAAATAGCGTAATTTAACTACATAGTTGTTCGCTCATTGTATTGAGATATTAAAGTTTATTCTACTAAAAGACACAATCACACGCCAAACAGAAGACAAAATGTTAAATATACTGTTTCAGTACACGTGCCGAATAATGACTGGATTGTGTTAACCCCAAATCGAATACCGACACGTGGTAATCCGTGTTTACCATAAGCTAAATTTGATCAGATTTCGCATCTCTTTAATCGTTAATTTCTATTGAATGGTAACTTTAAAAATATTGATTTTTGGTTCACAAGTGTACTAAGTAATGATGTATTTACTTCTATTTAAAAGATTCTAGAATTCCTTCAGAACATTATTCTATACTTGAAAATAGAGTAAGATTTTGGTAATATGTAGATACGGGAAAACTTTAAAAAAAAACAAAAACAAAAACAAAAACAAAACAAAAAAACAAAAAAACAAAAAAACAAAAAACAAACAAACAAATAAAAAGGTGTTAAGTTTCCCGTTTTTAGTTTTGATGATATAATTAGCATATTGTCTTTGTGTCAAGCACTTTGATTTGATAACTTACAGGCATTGGTGTTCATTTTATTCGTGTTGAAATTTTGTTATAAAATGTACAGTTCGAGGGTGCCTCCAGAAAATGTAAAAAATAAGAAAATGTGACCACGGTAGGTTACGACGACATAAATAAATAAAAACTTCAATAATTTTTACGTCAAAATACGAAAAAATAGCCGTGTGTCATACTATTAACCCAAACTCGAAAACTAGCGGCCTTTTTTAAACACCCACTATCCTACTATTACTACTCCTTTTGTTATGACTTATGCGTCAATCGATTTGAAAATTATGCACACCGTAAAGGGAGATACATTTTATTTTGGGTATGATATTTACAAGTTGTTAACCTGCAGAAGTGATGGAGAAGCATGATTCCTCATTGTAATGATGTACATTCAACGTTTGTTTTTAACGATTTACGATTTACGACTGCTCCGACCCAGTCGGTAATTAGCGACCAAAAAATGTCGTATATCGGAAGTCGGTAAGTTTTGTGAAACGGTCGTAAATCGTAAAGTCAGCCGTACGACCAAGCTTACGATTTACAACCAGGATAATGTGTCAGAGACTAATGACTCCGGGTAGTGCGACATGTTGTTTTAATGTGCTAGGAATATAAAAATCCTACTACTCGTGTTGGTCTAATACAAAGTGGATACCATCATCATCGTCATCTCATGTAACTGGTTCTCTTTGTGTTATAGCTGAAAAACTGGCGTCAACAGCAAAACCAATCACTCACTCACTCAAATAACTTTTATTGCTAATCAGTATCGTCAAGAACAAAATGCTGCATACTAAATGGGTCAACAATATTCTCTGTAAGCAGGTGCATACGATAGAATTACACCATCAAAATGGGAGCGTAGCTATGGTCCGACAGCCCGATAGTCCGACAGCCCGCTGATCCGACAGTCCGATAGTCCGACAGAGATGGGTTATTTTTCACTTTCATGTTCAAGTAAGAACAGTAACAAAGTAAAAGTTAGTGGAATACACAAGAAGGATCAAAAGCTTTAGGTTGACAAATTTTCTTGAATATTTGTTTGAATTTGTACTTGAATGACGGTATTAAGAAATAGTAAACGTCTTTAAATTCACTGATAATCTCGAAGGGACGACCATATGATTTTCAGAGTGGTAGGATATTTTTGGATCAAATTAAATCTGTTTGTCTTCTTCATCGTTAAATAATTTTTTTCAGCAGAGCCGACGTAGCAGGCAATTTAGGCCGGACTGAAAAGACTGTCTTGGCTAGATGAGCCTATCGGAACAATGGACAAAGGCTACGCATTCCGGGTCTAGGCAATATATTCGGACCTTTTTTCTTTGAATTCTCTAAAGGAAATGTATTGAATATTAACCTAAAAGAATGAAGACATACGCTAAAGCGAAGAAATACTCACAAGAAAATGTTAGTCAAGAACTTAAAACACTGGTTCAAATGCAGACAACAGTCTAGACTATATGAAAAGGGGAAGTTGCAGTTTTGGCTTGAATAATGGATGTATAGTACCAGGTTGCCGAATCCCAGTTTGCCGATTCCCATATTACCGAGTCCATTTTGCCGAATCCCATATTGCCGACTTTTGTTAAAAATGACAAAATTTCATTATATTATTTTTTATTTAAAAAAAAATATTGGTGATGTGTACATATTTTATTGAAAGCAGTAATTTTTCGCGCAATTTTAATTAGAAAAACCATAATCAAATGCATACTGATTGATGAATAGGAGATGCCGATACTCATTACTCAAACAATTGAAGAACAATGGAAATAAACTACAAATAAGTAAATGTTTATTCAGAGTTTTACTAAGTAAGAAAGAAAAAGGAAATGCCGAAAATTGTTCAATAACAAATTATTTAGAGCTGATTGATGATTTCGGTAATCTAAAAATGAACTAGTACTATACCAACAATATCCAAGCTTATCATAGGTGATTATGATAGATTTTAATAAATGATCGGAAATTAATTAACTTCAAACAAATTTGATTAATTGAAATCATGTATAAAAGTTCTTCTGTCTGCTTGCACAATCATTGTTTAAAAAAATCACCATGGATGTTCCTAACATAGTAAAGAAAGGCAGAGGCGTCAACCTTCTACACGATGGCTACCGCTATTCAAAAGACAAGTAAAACACGACTGATGTACAGTACTGGAAATGTGCCGTAAGGAGCTGTCCTGGCCGTGCCCACACTACTGGAAATGATGATGTACAGCTACTTAAATCTACTTATCATGACCATGAACCTGATATGGAAGCCACACTTTCAGCTAAGATGAAATCGGATCTCTGCGAGAGAGCAGCAGATAACCCAACCATACCAATGAAAGAAGTGTACAACCAGTACATGTCTTCAGACGTACCACCCGTGGAAGATGATTTACTAGAACCACTACTCAGGTCATGCAAGAGCCAGATGTATAGGGCCCGGCGACAGAATATGCCACCACTACCCACTACCCGCGAAGACATCAACAATGAGCACTGACCAACGACAATCAGCAGTTTCTACTTCACCAAGACGATGACATGGTTCTATTTGCCACAGACAACAACATTGAGATGTTGGCAGCTGCAGATGCTATATTTATGGACGGCACCTTCAAAATATCGCCTCCACATTTCACGCAACTATTCACTCTCCACGTCATCTACATGGGATTCTTCATACCAGTTGTTTACGCACTCCTTACGGATAAATCAAGTGACACTTACTACCAGATGTTCGCTACACTACGCAGAAAGATGGCAACGTTTAATCTGATTCTCAACCCACTTACTTTGGTATTAGACTTTGAGAGGGGTATACTACCCACCCTCCGACAACACTTTCAGAACTCCAGTATCAAAGGGTGTAGCTTTCACTTCACTCAAGCAGTTTGGCGCAAAGTACAGTCACTAGGTTTAGTAGCTCACTGCAAGACAGACATCCCCAGAAAAATCATCAAATCGTTGATGGCACTACCATTCATTCCTCGGATGTGGATACGACAGACTTTTACAGCAATCACCACGATGGACAACGGGCAACTACCAGCTGTTACCGAACTGTTAGAATACTTCAGCAACACTTGGCTAAATGGACAGTACCCGATTGCCATGTGGAACGCGTACAGACAGGAAACCCGAACTAACAACAAACTAGAAGGTTGGCACAACTCAATGAACAGAGCTGTGAAGAAAAGTCATCCTAACATATTCGAACTAGTTACTGCTTTGAAGATGGAGTAGTCGGCAACCGACCGTGCCACAAGAAGCGCTCGTTTAGGAACTCAACCTCCTCCTATGAGACCAAAGACAAAAGAACGCCAACAAAAGATCAGTGCCTTACAAGACGAACTCGCATCAGGTCAACGTTCGATAGAAGACTATTTAGCGGCAATGCGGCGACATGTTGGTGTTAAGTGTTAAAATATAATTCTGATAGACATTATTCCTGATAAATTGCTTTATCATTTTTTGATATATCTGACTTAAATGCAATACGAATTGTGTTCACTATGTGTTACTTTGAAAGTGTTCTGCTATGTTTCAAGTATAATAAAATGTTGGTGTTAAGTGTTAAAAATGTGATTTCGATAGACATTATTCATGATAAATTAGTGCTTCATCATATATTGATATATCTGACGTAAATGCAATACGAATTGTGTTCACTATGTTTTACTTTGAAAGTGTTCTATGTTTCAAGTATAATAAAATTTAGTGCCAATAAAATTATTTTTTTTGTTTTTATTTTTATAATTTTATCTATTAGTTGGAGACAAAAAATAACAAATACCATATTGCTTTTACATAGTAAAAGGTGCTTTGAAAGTGATGATTTGATTTAATTTTTGGTGTTTAATGCCACTTTGAACAATATTTCAGCTATATCATGGCGACCAGTTATAGTGTTGTAGGAAGCCGGAGTACACGGAGAGAACCACCGACCATGGGCAAGCAACTGGTAAACTTTATCACTTGCGACTGTGAGTCGAGTGCACCGAGTGAGACAACGACCCCTACAATAAAAACAATGACACCACAGATCAGTTCAGTTCAGTTTAGTTTACACATATTTTATTCGTCTAATACAAAAAAATAAAAATAATAGATAGCCAGAAGGAATTTCTTAAACTTTCAACACAACTTGTTAAAACATGTACGGTATTGATTAGGATTGCATTGCAATCTCCAAATTTTTACTTCCTGTTCTGTTCAGTCTCGTTCAAATGCAAAGTTTGGGACGTATTTACAAAACAAATAATTTGTATTCTCTCATATTTATGCTAGTTATTATTCACAGAGCATTTGTTTTGAATTTTTTCTTGGCATCATTCATCTTGTCAGAAATCATGGTTAGCTGCAGGACTAATCCACCGTATCCTTTTGACTTTGAGCTCGAATGCTATAATATAAACTCCCTGGTATTTTACTGCTTTCAATAAAATATGTACACATCACCAATATTTTTTTTTAATAAAAAATAATATTATGAAATTTAGTCATTTTTAACAAAAGTCGGCAATATGGGATTCGGCAAAATGGACTCGGCAATATGGGAATAGGCAATTTGGGATGCTACCGTTGGAAATCCATACATTAATGCAATTAAACTTTGCTTAATATCATGAATTTTAACCCCCTCTTTCAGTATATGGACTCGGCAATATGGGAATAGGCAATTTGGGATGCTACCGTTGGAAATCCATACATTAATGCAATTAAACTTTGCTTAATATCATGAATTTTAACCCCCTCTTTCAGTATATCAGTCCCTGAAAGTAAAGTTTAAATAAAATCAGGTCTGTCAGAGGACCTTCCCTCCCCGGTTACCGACTATAACCCTGGCGGCCATACTACAAATGCCCTTAAAACTTCACTCCCAACTTTATATACAAACACGATTGACATTCATGCGACACATGTTAATTATATGTGCAATTACCCAGAATCACTATTTGTTTACACGCGCAAAAAACGTTGAACGCGGTCAAGATCGCATGTCATTCTATTTTTGGACAAACATTGACTGAAGAAATTTAAAGTGTCAGAAATGCATTGTAAAGTGACATGTATGAGACCGGATGCAAGTTAATATATTTGCGTACACGGTCAAGGTCTTAATTAGTAGTTTGGAATATTAATTCTAAGATGATCTTAAACTTTGTATGGTGATGTGGGTATGTTGTGTATATACCGGAAACGGACGGACACATTACAAAACAAGCCAGCACTTAAAGGGAACGTCCTTCTAAAAATACAATGTATGGGTTAATATGACTTTTTGAAATAAAAGAAAGTCATGGAAAGCTAACAATATATGCTATTAAAATCTTTGTAAGCCTCACTCCGCTTCAATATCCTCCCTTGTGAAAAGTTAAGTGATGTTTTCTTCCCGCGTGGAATCTCGAAAGGGAAAGATTTAAATGCTTAAGTTTTCAGAATATTTCCGAATTCTAAAATTTGCGACTTCATCAATGTTAATAAAGTGAATCATGTACTTCCTGCGAATCAGATGCGGATCCACAGATTTTTAAAGGGGTTTTAGCCTAATTTTTACCGATATTGTATGGTCGATTTTAACGGGTTTTTTTTTTATTTCCTAACGAAAGTTCTAAACGCCCCATCTTGAATCGCCAATGTGAGTTATGTAGTTCTTAATATGAGCTTTATGTTGATTCTACACAATTGAATTCAAGAAATGGTGTATAAACGTAATTATATACAAAAAATGTACTCTTCTCTCATTTGAACACACACAAAAAAAACAGTTAATTTTACGAAAATATTTGTAATCATGATATACTTCTGTAAACCACATAAGAATCTTTCAACGCCAGTTTTTAATATATGCATCAGTAAACCACAGAAGAATATTGTAACGCTATAATCTTGTAACGCTAGAATCTTGTAACGCTAGAATATTGTAACGCTAGAATCTTGTAACGCTAGAATCTTGTAACGCTAGAATATTGTAACGCTAGAATCTTGTAACGCTAGAATATTGTAACGCTAAAATATTGTAACGCTAGAATCTTGCCTTCACGGTGCGCAAAACTCGATTTTCCTAGATTAGCTATTAAATGTACTTAGTCTGTCGGACTAACGGACTGTCGGACTACTGGGCTGTCGGACTAACGGACTGTCGGACTACTGGGCTGTCGGACTATCGGGATGTCTGACCCCATCAAAATAAGGGGACGTCGTGGTGATGATCGTATGGTAGTTGTATTTACAACTACATGTGCAATCAGTGCCTATCACCACTAAAGTTGTGAGTTCGAACACGGTTCATTGCCAGGTGTACTCGATACAACATTACGTGATAACGTTTGTCAGTGACCTGTGACAGGTCTGTGGTTTTCTCGTGGTACTCCGGTTTTCTCCACCAATAAAACTGACCGCCACGATATAACTGAAATGTTGTTGAAAATGGTGCTAAATACCACAAACCAAACCACAATCAAAATAAAATGCATTCAAAGCATTGTTATTTAATTTTCCCCATCTTGCACGAAATAAATTGTTAAATGAATTGTCTCAAAGACAATAGGTAACTTCTAACAATTAATAAAAGTGATTTTGATAAATAAAGGTAGAGAAATGGACAATTCATGAGACCGAAACACTGAACAAAGACAGCAAAAAATACGACACAAAACAGAAAACTAGAACGATGATAGAAGAAAGAAAAAAATCTATGTAAGAAATGACACGAAAACTAAACATTTTAAGAATTGTTTTTTCTTTCAGATTATTTCAATGGTGGCTGTGGTGTAGTACGAAGACTTAATGACAAGATCAGTTATCAGGTTGTAACTAGTAGATATAGTCCTATATCTGAGCGGTGTATTCTAGCATTCAAGTACGTGGGCAGGTGGGAAAATACAATATCGGTATGTGCCAATGTTGTAAAGTTTCGTCTCAAATGTAATAGGGATAGAAGACTTGTACTTGTATTAATGAAAGAAGATGGATCAAATAGAAAGGTACATTTTTTAGCTCACCTTGCCAAAGGCAAAGTGAGCTTTTGCCATCACTTGGCGTCCGTCGTCCGTCGTCTGTCGTCCGTTAACTTTTCATATTTTAATCTTCTCCTCTGAAACCACCTCAGCCAAATGAAGTGAAGCTTGGTAGGAAGCATCTATGGAAGATCTTCTCTAAAGGTTGCTCATTTTGTCCCGATCCATTAACAAACATGGCCGCCATAGGCAATTCTTGTTTCTGATTGGCCGATTTTTTAAAATCTTCTCCTCTGAAACCGCTTGGCCAAATGAACCGAAACTTGGTAGGGAGCATCTATGGCAGGTCCTCTATAAAGAACGCTCATTTCGTTCCGATCCGTTAACAAACATGACCGCCATAGGCAATTCTTGTTTCTGATTGGCCGATTTTTAAAAATCTTCTCCTCTGAAACCGCGTGACCAAATGAACGGAAGCTTGGTAGGAAGCATCTATGGCAGGTTTTCTATAAAGATTGCTCATTTCGTCCCGATCCGTTAACAAACATGGCCGCCACAGGCAATTCTTGTTTCTGATTGGTTAATTTCAAAAAAATCTTCTCCTCTGAAACCGCTTGGCCAAATGAATCGAAATTTGGTAGGAAGCATCCTTGGAAGGTCCTATATAAAGATTGCTCATTTAGTTCCGACCCGTTAACAAACATGCATGGCCTACACAGGCAATTCTTGTTTCTGATTGGTTGATTTCTAAAAAAATCTTCTCTGAAACCGCTTGGCCAAATGAATCAAAACTTGGTAGGAAGCATCCTTGGAAGGTTATCTATAACGATTGCTCATTTAGTTTTGATCCGTTAATAAACATGGCCGCCACAGGCCATTCTTGTTCTTAATTGGTCGATTTCTAAAAATCTTCTCTGTAACTGCTTAGCCAAATGAACCGAAACTCGGTAGGAATCACCTATGGAAGGTTCTGTACTAAGTTTCCTCAAAGCAGAATGAAAGGTGAGCGACACAGGCTCAGTCCACTGAACCTCTAGTTTTACTTTTAGTTCATATTTTGTTGTATCAATACTTTTTTTTAACTATTTATAGAAATAATTATATATTTGTTAAGATATCACATTTACGGGTTTGTAACAAGGGTAAAACGATGGGTGTCACTAGTGGAGCAGGAAATGCCTACCCTTCCGGAGCACCTGAATTCACCCCCAGATTTTAGTGGGGTTCGTGTTACTCGATCTTTAATTATCTATGTAGTGTTTTGCATATCATTGTTTGTCCTCTTGCCCTTTTTCTTTTGGCCATTGTGTTGTCTGTAGGATTCTGATAATTACCCCTTTGGTATCTTCAAACTCGGCTTAAATCGGATAAATATTTTATCTAAATTCGAAATGATTATTTTACAATAACATTGCAATGAATATCAGAAAAAAATTATGCTTTCCTATCTAACAAACATGAGGTTAAATCCGTCATATGCTTTATTACTAGTGTGTGTAGTCAATGGTACCTGATGAAGGTTATTCCAGAAACGTGTTAACGTTGTTCGCACTAAATTTGATATCTACGTTTTATTACACACGTTTCTGTTCAATCACTTTTATTGTTTCTGAGAACATTTTATCTCACATATGCTGTAGAATCCCGAGAAACTGCATCGATGGCCATCAAAATCGAGGTTATAGTAATATATAATCAGTATGAATAGATATAACAATACTAATAAATATTATTGTATATCAGAATAAAAAGCATGTACATTTAATTGGTTTCACTATTCCGCGATACAGAATGGGATGCTGATATAGACCTGCCAAAAACCGTGTATAGACTGGTGCTACCGGTCAATATCAGCATGTAAATAGCATTTCCTATTAGATTTCTTGATTCCTTGAACAATTTCTGTGCATTTATATTGTGTGTCAGATTCTGGTCTTCGATGCAATAAACACAATAGTTACTGATATGGAGGGCAATATCAGGATAGACATACTGTCCTTGGGTCCTGGTACGGGTCGTAGAACTGATATCTCCTTCGCCTCCGGCTCCGGTCGGGCAATATCATTTCCACTGGTACCACGACCCTTGGGCAGTCTGTATATTCTGATATTGGCCTCCATATCAGTTACTATTATATAAATATAAAAAAGATATGAAATAGTAAAAGCTTTGATAAGAGGAACAGGAAGTGAGAACATGACTGTGCTTCCCATGAGTCATCATCTCAAAACTTGTCATGCCTGGTATCAGTCAGAGATATCGAAAACATAAAACTTTGAAAACGATCTACTCATAGTGATGTATGTAGTTTAAGTTAAGTCAGTTCCATATAGTTTAACATGTTCCCGTGGTCAAGAAGATTTGGCGATACCAAAGGGGTAATTAGAATTCGTAAATCGAAGGACAGACAACCCAATGGTCAAAAGAAAAAGTACATAAGGATAAACAACGCTCTGCAAAACACTACACAGAAAACTAAACATCGAGCAACAGGAATCCCACTAAAAACCAAGGGAGTGAACACAAGTGCTCCGGAAAGGAAAGCAAGTGCTGCTCCACTAAAGTAATAATGTGGCACGCGTCGTGGTCAAATGATTATATCTAAATTTTCCGGTTCATGCCAAAACGCACTCGGTTAATGACATTCCATTGAGTACCTACATATTGGGTTCAATCTATTTTATTAGTTTCATGACAGAATTTCCCAAAAGACTCTATGTAAAGCTTTAACATGGGGTGGCGGACATGTTTGATTTTGAAAATACCAAAGGGGTAACCAAAAGCCGGAAAACAAAGAACAGACAATACAATAGTCATAAGGACAAAACTTACAGATTAAGAATAACAAACTGCATTTTAAACCAGGGATGAACTCAAGATAACCGGAAGGGTAGAGAGTTCCTGCTCTACTATTCGCACCCATCTTGATTTAATTCATATTAAAAATTGTGAAGTGCGTGACAGAAAATGGACGTCTCATTATTAGCATGTTTTCTCCATAATAGTTCTGTCTGATTATATTTAATTTACAAACGTTCTTTTAGGAATTTGATTGTGAAACTGGCAAACCAACGGAAGCGTATTGTGGAGAATATGTATATATGTATTTAAGACATTCGTCTCCGATAACGGGATTCTACTTTGACAATAATACATATTTGTTGATCAATGTAGAATTAAGAATAGGAACTGTTAAAGGTAAGCTAAACGATTGTCATTTTTTTTAATTTGATATTTTTGATTGATATTTGGTGTTTTAACGCCACTTTCAGCAATATTTCAGCTATATAATGGCGACCAGTTTTAGTGGTGGAAGAAGCCGGAAAAAACCGCCGATCATGGGCAAGCAATTGGTCAACTTTATCACTTGTGGCTGCGAGTCGAGTGCACATTTTTTTGTAATTTACAAAGTATTGGTGATAGACTTGTATGAGTTGTTAGGTAATCCAACTACCTAACTCATTGAGCCACCCGGGCCCTTTTTTGTTTTTGTTTTATGAATTAGCGATCATTGTTTAGCGCCAAATGAGCATTTATGTTCCAGCTATACCGTGGCGAGAACAAGTTACATTTTGATGAGATGATGATGATGATGATAGCTTTGTACTACAACAACGCGTTGAGCTGTATTTTTTTTATAGTGCTAGCTCACTGAAACAACAGTCCTCAGGTAGACATGTCGCTCCACTCGGACACATTATCCTGATTCCGACCCAACCAATCTTTGCTCTTACTCCTTAGTATTACGTGCTTAGCGGAAGACAAACAAATACCAATTTAATAGTCTTTGGTTTGACCTGACCGGGTTTCGAACCTACTATTTACCGCACTCTAGGCGAGCACTCTTTTTTTCTTCTTGATAAAATATTGTATTTCTCTATATAATGTACAGTAAAAATGAATAGGGCACTCTCCATATTCATATCTAAAAACAATCATGTTAAATTACCCTTACTCGTGTTTAGTAACTAGGATACATTAAATTCCATCAAGATGAGTTTTAGTTTTCATTACCAAGGGAACGCAAAATGAAACATACATTAATGTTGACAGTTATTTATCGCTCGTAATTAGTTTGTCCATAAACTTGAGCAGTTATGTACAATGTATATGTGCAATATGGGTATCGATTTTGGGTCCCTGTAAAATCATGAGAAACGAAACAGAAACGAAACACAGCGAAACGAAACACAACGAAACGAAACGAAATACGACGAAACGAAACAAAATCTGTAAACTAAGAAACGAAACGAAACAGAATATGCAAACTGAGAAACGAAACGAAACGAAACGAGATCATTCAATGAATTCTAAAAAAAAATCATTCTTCGACGTCAGCGTACGTTTTTAGCTATATGTTCGAGCATATCTAAGAAACTTTACTTTAAAATTTGTAATTGAAGATGTATTTGTACAGTATTTTACACTTACGCTATATATTTCATTTAGTAAAAGTCGTGTACATTCCCAAATACAAATAGTAAATGTATAATAATCAACCAATTCAATTTTATCATGATAGATGGACATATTAAAATATTAATTTGGCATAGTAAATTGACGAAATACTCTATTTGAGTTCATTAAAAGGTTCGGAATGACATATATACAGCCTTTCTGTCATTCGTGTATATGCTAGATGTATGTCGATAATCACGCAAATTTACATCATACGAGGCAGAATTCCCTTTAAATTAATACACTATGTAGATCAGGAGAAAGCGTGCCCAAATCTAGCGTCAAACAAAAAATATTGTTTGTATAGGGCAACCTGCCCCTACCCCAAATCTAGTACCTACAATAGTTGTTTTTTATTACATTTTCTCAACAATCACTATTAACATTTCTCACACATCCACCAAGTTTGGAAATGTAATGTAACCATTCTATAATCTAATCTTATCGAAGTTATCAAAGGTAAATGTGAACAACTTGAGTTAAAAATGTGAAACGTAAAAGAACGAACGCCTAGTGACGGCAAATGTGAGATTATTAATTAACCTACCATAAATTCTTAAAGCATTCTGATTTGATTTTTGGTGTTTAACGATACTTTCAGCAATATTTCAGCTATATCATGACGACCACCAGCTTTAGTGGTGGAAGAATCCGGAGTACCCGGAGAGAACCACCGACCATGAGCAAGCAACTGGTAAACTTTATCACTTGCGACTACGAGTCGAGTGCACCTTTTTTTGTAATTTACAAAACCGGACGCGAAGCCACGTCGTATTGGGGATAGGCGTGTATGAGTTGCTAGATAATCCAACTACCTAACTCACTGAGCCACACAGGCCCTAAAAGCATTTTGAAAATATCTCAATTTAAGATTTTAATAAAATGGAAAAGCAATCCAACACTATACAATGTATACCAAGCTTTTTTTTCTTTTTTTTTCTTAAATTCATTGAATGATCTCGTTTCGTTTCGTTTCGTTTCGTTTCTCAGTTTACATATTCTGTTTCGTTTCGTCGTATTTCGTTTCGTTTCGTTGTGTTTCGTTTCGTTTCGCTGTGTTTCGTTTCTGTTCCGTTTCTCACTTTACAGGGACCCATCGATTTTTGCCTCTGTCTTTACGATTTTTCTATTGGATTTTTGAATTGTTCCGACGGTGTGGTATTTTTGTTTTTTGTTTTTTTTTATTATTTCATTATCAAATCAATTTCAGGTGAAATAAATTATGTAGAAATAATTGTCCCTTTTGCTTGTGGAATACTAGTATTGTTGACGATAATAGCTGTTGTGTGGAAAATAAGAGCTGAGAGAAGAAAGATGAGACTACGATCACCAAACATTATTAATCTGTCTCAGCAAATAGCTGGAGTATCCCAATCAAATAGTTTAGGACGAAATTCACAAGTACGTTATTCTGCTGTACCAAATCAATATGTTGATTTGGTGACCAGTCCGCGACAACAAAGCCAAAGCCATATACCAAACCATGAAACGGACATCAACACATTGCAAACTGTCAATCAACGACCGCCACAGTTCAACACTACTGAGATGAATCATGGAAACCATGGAGCAGTTATTCAGAACAGCTCTGATAGTCTTATGTCATCGGGAAATCAAGGTATAAAGCCTTAATTCTTAGAGATTTAAGGTCTTCTGTTTTTGAATTCTCTTCAAAGCTTAGAAAAAATTGAAGATACCAAAGTACTCACAGACTGTAAATCAATCAAGTACAGGCATTGTAGTGGTCATGCAAATGAAAACGACAAAACAAAGAAAAAAAACCCAAATGATCTACAAAATCACTACACAAAAAACTAGAGAGAGCAGCACGAACTCAACAAAAACCTGGGATGTACTCAGTTGTTCCGTAAGGACTAGCAGTTCCTGCTCCACTGAAGCAAATATATAATGTGGACATCCTGTTGGACAACAGTATACTATAGCTAAATAAATACACATAGCATTAATAAAAACCTACAACTTGCGCATGCAAAATGGGTTCAATATCTTTGTGGATGATCAGAGTGTTCCGCTGGGTATAATTTTACACTTACCTAATTACAGAACTCAAGAAATTTGCAAAATTATACCAACTAACCTCGTTTTCGCCGCTTCGGATCTCTGTCCCCGGACTATGTTCATCTTCGTCCCCGAATGTGGCATTGGACACGGTGAGGTCTTTTGCATTTTATGTACACTTTTTTTCAGGGACTGTTCAATATTTATCAGATTGATGGGCCGGTGCATTTTTTCAACCTCTTCAAAATATCTATTTGCCCGGCAAATGAATTTATAGAATAAACTTAAGGCTCAGTCAACTGTTGAACAAAAAACACAAAAAAACTAATTGCCCAGTCAGAACATGCAATATAATAAACATGATATCAGAGTAATTTTGTTTATTTAAACTTTTTTTACAAAGTTTGTCTGAAAAAATGTATGTGCCCAGTTCATGAGGAATTTAGAAAGTCTACTTGCCCTGCGGGCGTGTACAAGAGGAAAAAGTATGTGCCCAGTATGCCAATGCACCGGCCCAATAATCTGATAAATATTGAACGGTCCTTCGTGTATTCTGGTTTTCGGTTTATTTGTTGTGTTGTAAGAAGAATTTGAAGATACCAAAGGGGCAATCAGAATCCGTATATCGAAGAAGAACAGACAACACAATGACCAATAGAAAAAGTACAAAAGGACAAACAACGATCAACAAAACATGAATATAAAACTAAAGATCGAGTAACACGAACCCCACTAAACACCGGGGGTGAACTCATGTACTCCGGAAGGGTAAGCCGTTCCTGCTCCACTAGTGACATCCTTCGTGTTAATCTATTTATAAACCCGGTGATAAGTCATGAACGAGGAAAGGCCTGGAAAGCGTTTACGACAAGTGGAACATATCCGTGGTCATTTGTAACACAGATATTCCATAACGGTCAACCAAGTCGTGGTGGCGACCGTAAAACATTCGAAGTGATGACTTCAACTTAACTAAGAGGAACCCTTGGTTCAGTAGCTTCCTTGTTAGCAGCAATCCGCCATCAAAGAAATCCTGATAGGAACCATCAGCTCTGGAATATATGCTGCTACATATGAATGGAAAGTTCACAATGGGAAAATTGAAAGCATCTCTTTTGTCGTAAAGTTTCGTTCTTAACCTCCCCTCACTGTCAATTTCAAGGTGTAGGTCAAGGTATGAAGTAGACGTATCTGTATCTGTGGTATCCTTTATTTCAAGCTCAATGGGATAGATGCGATCAACGAAATCACCAAACCTAGAATTATTTAGTGAAAGGACACCATCTATATAGCGGAACGTGAAATTAAAGGATGGTGCTAGTAAATAGTGTAACTGTTGGATGTCGATTTGGATAAATCTTATCGGCCAAAAGTACGCAGTCTTCCGGGAAGTGTAGTGGTCCATTTACACCTATTTGTTGCATCATTGTAAATTGTTTTGCATCATTTTGATGACATAAAAATCGCACCTTGGCATAGCAAATATAGCCGGCGTTGTCAATAACTACTTGCGTATGTATTGCATGGAAATGTCGATGCACAGAAAAATACAGTTCTTGTGGTTCGATTTTCGGATGATAATAGATTTCTGTAGATGTTGAATCAATTACACCGACTGCGCTTTCAAGCTTAATCCATGAACTTCGCTTTTCTCTCCATTCGTTTATTGTTGGCCATTGCACAAAATGTTCTAATGCTCTTTAAATATAATCCGAATACATCCATTTATCTCATTGTGAACCGTAGCAACACTTACATTGAAAATAAGAACATGATTATGATAAGATGGGTAGGATCTCAGCCACATCATATACAACATAACTCTATTTACTGGTGATAGGGTGTAATATCGTCCTGTTTCATTTCAAAACAAATGTAGTTCTAGTCAAACAGAGAAGGCTTTCTGGGATTTCTCCAGTGGCTAAATAAAACGAGTATCTGTGATGAGAAATTGGAAAATACATCGCACCCCTCCCAATTTTCAATCTGTCCGTTCGAAATTCTATGACGAATGTTTAGCAAGGGATCTGGGTGTGACCGAATCATCACAAGTAAACTGTGCAGCAGCTGCCTAAGGTACTCTGTTGTATGTTGTGAGCATCTCGTCAGGGCCGGGAGAAGGGTTGTAACCATCTCCATTTTACATAGAAACATGAAGTTATTTCAACATTGAATAAAATGAAAGGGTTTGATTTGTTAGTTTTTACATCTATTCATTGATAAAGAAATTTCAAGGTTGCTAATCTTAAGTCATTTTCCTGAAGCGTTGCGGTGAAATATTAATTTAATAAAAAAAAATAGTTTTGACATTGAAATAAGAGTTTTATGTTCAATATTTGAGGAATAGATACCCAAGCTCACGTTAGTCCATGAATCCGGTTATTATATACCATATACAGAATAGATTCCTGATACGTGCTAATCTGGGTCACGGGTCATTGTGAGTAGCATGTGTAGTCACGTGAACAGATACGGTGTTGAAAAAACTGTTGGTACTCATAAAATATTGATAAATGCAATACAAGTTTATGTTTGTCTTCAAGAAATATGATAGACAAAACCATGTGTGAAGTTTTATGTCGAAATATCTCCGATTTCTATTCTATATATAAATTTATGAATTGAAGTTTTAGAAATACTCACAGCTAATTTTAGCGATGTATTTTTTATCTTGGACAATAATGAGCGTCCTGATTGGATAACCGATTTAAAACACACTCAATCCGCATGGTTTAGCAAGGTTACTCAGGTCAATAGTTATCAATATAGAATCTTGACAATGTAAAGGAAAGATGCTATGTTATATTTATTAATTTGTTTGATTCTGGAATATTGTTGATCATTGATTTAAACAAGAAAAAAGAAAAAAAGGGGGTGAATTTTACAGTTAAATAAAATAAATGTTATGTTTCGACAGTTTAAAGAGAAAAATATAAATTTGTTGCGACTAAAGCTTAAATCAGCGTTGAAAATTGAACAAATATCAGTGGTTTTGTAAATGAGATTTATTATAAATAGAAAATCTGAATTTATTATTTATTAATTTATTATTAATGGTACAATTTTATATCCCTTTGGGGGGGGGGGGG